>LPNX010759493.1:237670-288094 GCA_001517045.1 Pseudotsuga menziesii | reverse complement strand
TTATACAGAAAAGAAATGAATATAACTTATATTTCAAGTATACTTAGTCTTTCTTTTTCATGCACAGTTAATTCTTTTTCAAGGAACAGAGTACATTTCATATTTAAATAAAAGCTACAAGTGAGATAGCTTAAATTAAAAAAAAAAAAATGCACAGTAACACAATTGTATTAAAAGTAAAATAAACTAGGGAACTCAGTTTAGGAGATTACTTCTTCTAAGCTTGAGATACCATGCTAGAGTACTACCTGATGATATCAGGTGTGGAAAAACATGGTAATACTAACAAGTTGTTACACTAACAGTTCAAAGTACTAACAATTCCTTTCAAATACTTAAACAATCATACTGTTTATCTATTTATGCACAGAAAGATATAGAGATATGAATGAAAAACCTGTTAAACTGCTGTGGACAACAACAACAATGGGAGGTCGTTCCTCCCTACCAATTCCTGGAGAGCGCTCAAACAGCGACTTCTCAGGACCGCCGAGCTTGATCTGGTGTCCCTGGATTGGAACTAGGTGCAGCAAAACATATACAGTCCTTCAGCTCTATATTAACTCAGGATCTTTGAGACAGTTTCCACAGCTCAACTAGCTGTACTCAGCTTCAAGTTCCTGCAAACATTCACTCACAATCACTTCCTTACTATCTTCCCTTTTCCTCAAATGAAAACTCCTGAATCACATTCAGCTGAATGAATTCTTCCTGGAGTAAAAACTGAGCAGCCTCAGCTCCCTTCATTGAGTACTTTTAAAGTTTGCCTAGGTCTTAATTGGGATAACTGTCATTTAATGAGCCACCTTCCCACATTCCACTTTCTTGGGGAATCATGACCCCAAATATAGGGAAGTTGCCACCTGCAACTTAGGAAGTGCTTGAGGATGCTGCCACTTGTCCTTTGCCTCTCCACCTAGTTCCAATACCCAGTTTGACCAGTAACCTCTTTTAACAGCTCTCCCATGCTGTTGTCTCCATAATATATTTATTATTAATAAAATATTTTCAATTACACTCCATAACTGTTGACTCTGCTGAGTCATCAATCCCTACTTAGGATTAAGTTTAACATAATGTCTCAGAAAATAAAATAAAATAATTACATAATTTTACAAAATTGGGGTATGTGACATATTCCACTTCCAATATCACCCTTTTTCCATAGAGAACTATATGCCTAATTTAAGAAATAAAGAGTCTAAGATCAAGATTTTGACCCTATACTCCAAAATGATCTTATCATTTGTCGTGGGACTCAAATTGTAATTTAATAATTTGTTATGGGACTCAATCTCTTTCTTAGCTATGAAATAATTCCTTTGAAATCATTTATTACCTTTTGTTAAGAACAAGATGGTTGAGAACCAATGGATATTGGCTAGAGCTTTCCTTTTCTAGAAGTGACCACATTATAAAGTGGTCATCAAACGAGAGCCCTATTCTAAGGGACATGTGCGGTTAACCACAATGTGTAATGGATAGATTGTAGAGATACTCATGATTTTCTAATAATCTTCTAGTCCCATGTCTTTATAATATCATATTTCAATGTTTCTAAAATGCAACTATCATGTAACAAGGGTCATATAACTTTATTAGTGATAAAAACTTTAAGTTATTGTTTTGTATTATTTTTGGCATAAATATGGGTTTATCCCCACTATTTTGTAATCGTTATTATTTTATCACTACAAACAACAAATTTATTGGGAAGGTATCCTCCAACATAATTGAATTTTGTAGGTTTAATTCACCCTTGGTTGTGTAGATGTTCCCCACTATTTTCTATACTTTTGTCTCTTTATTTCAGCTACTCTTTATTTCTTTGTTTATGTTACATCAATAGTTACAGTAATAGTTCCAATTTGGATTTAGAAACACTACATTTTTGTATTAGAGATTCAATGAATTTTCATTTTGTTTTATAGTTCCAAAAACAAAACAAAAAAATGTCAAGGAGAAAATCCTAATATATGACCAAGAAAGAGTTGAATGAGAGTTTCATAAAGTTTACAAAATACTTGAGGTAGATGATGCAACTACAAACCCAAGGAAAAAGGACCATGCACACTAAGTCCTTTGTATGAAGTCTTCATCCCTTTTTTTAACACTAGCACTATAACTTTATAAGGGATTTGGCTCTCTGTTTTAGCTGTTCTAGCACTCTGCTTCACTAATACAAGACCATCACTTTAAGAATTTGCACACTCTAGGGATTAAGAGCTTTGTCTCCTCTTTGCTTAACCACTGCTACTTCATACTTTTAAAAAGGGCTATCACAATGTGCAAAAAGGTGTTAACCTTAGCACTATTCAACAAAACATGACGAGGGCACTTTTGATGGCTGGAAAAATCCCAGGTACTGAATAGGGTTTCTACCCAATAACCATTCTCAAATAGATCGTTTATTGTTTGATATGGGGAACTCATCCAATTTGTTGTCTGACTACCATAGAGTTAAAGTGTATTCTTAAATCTCTTTTAGCAGTTATGGCCTGATCCACCGTTTTATAAATTTTATCTTTATGTATGAAATGCAAGTTCCTATATTAAATGCAAATAATAGAACAACTAATATAAATCTACTCTAGCCTATCCCAAGGGAGCAATATTGATATTAAAAAATGAATGATGTATTGTACTATTTGCATAAAGAAATTTATAGATAGCTGATAAATTCAAGATACACACATACAATAGAAAATTAACATAGAGGTAGCTCAGTGATATTAAAAAATTCATCATTCATCATTGCATAAGATTCATCACATAACGTAAAACCATTCATAACTCATAAATAGTTCAGAGGGTTAGGGACGATCTCATATATTATATAATGTTAAACAAGAAATAGTTCTCCATTCAGCTTTACACAATATGATTTGAGACTGATGCAATACTCTCTCCAACAAAATTCCATCTTCTTTATTATAAAAGGAAATAGTTCTTTTTACAATAAGCTTCAACAACTATGCCAGTGAAAAGTGGTATCTACATCTACTTTACCTCTACTTATGCAAGTTACAAAAATGACTATTAAGATCCCCCCCCCCAACCTTTTGGGATTCCTCGACTCTTCATTTACAAAATTTCATCTTTTAGTGTATTTACTAGAAAAAGGGGTAAATACAAAAGGTTACATAATTTTTCAGTTTATGAATAAGACAAATTTAAGTGGGCCCAATTGGGGTCTTGATGAAAACATTCCACACTTGAGCTTCTTCATTAATGACTCGATACTCAGCTGGCTCCAGCACACACACTACCACCTCATGCTTTGACAATTGGGATTCAATCTCTTTCAGTTTTGGTGGATTCCGATTTAGTAATTCTTCCAGCAGGTGTGTATGTCCTAAAGCTTGTATAATCTAGATTTCAATAACTTCTTCACTAACAACATTGATATTAGATATGCTTTCTTCCCCTCTTACCAACCTCTCTTGTAAGTTCTTCAAATGTTCCTACCTGACTGGGAAATCTTGGTCCTGGGTGCCTATTAAAACCATGCACTCATTGTGAACAGAAAACATGCCTTTGCAAAATTTAGCATACCTTTCAATAGTTCTCTCAATAGCTGTGTTTAATTTGACTATTGTTTTACACCCAAAATTCAATATGGCCACCTCCATCTTAATACTTCATGTAGTCTTCTGAGGAATATTTGATGGAAATGTCGGATTGTCTCCTATCCATGCTAGCTGATTCTTCACAAGTTCAACCACCTCTGATAACCTCTTTTGGAATTTCGACAAGTTTAGTGCTAACTCTTTCAACCTGGTCTCAACTTGTTTAATTCTGTACATTTCCCTTACTAGCCTCAACAAAATCTTATGTATTCCCTTTTGTAGCATCAATGCTTGATTCCAAAAAGGGGTAGTATTTATCTTATGCTACCTAGAGTTGCTCTTTTAGCAAGTTGTTCTAAGCTTCTAGATCAATACTCTCTTGCATGTTGCATCTCCTTTCTATTCTACTTCTGCAACCTGCTTCTTGATATATTTATTTTCTCCTTCAATGATATTTACTAATAATACCAGAGCATCCTTGTCATATTGTAAAATTTGGCATGCTTCTCTCAACTTCTCAAGCTCACTAAGAATATGTTCATGCTTCCTCTTCAGGATTTTTCCCTTGCCTCTTTCCTTCTTCATATTTTCCTTCATTTGAAATACCTTCTTCTTATATTGTTCCAAATCGTCCATTATTTTATCCACATTGTCTACATTTGCAAGGGCTAAGGCTACACCCTCCTTTGCAAGGAGCCTTGGGTCCTTTTCATTCCCATGGACGATTGTTTTCTCAGTTAACATGATTCCTTGATTTTCCCTAGTGTCCACTTTTTTCTCAGTTCTCATGACAATTATTTTCTTATTTTTGTCATAATTTTTTTTATTTAAATCAGCTACCTCCTGCTCTTGAGATGGGATGAAATGGATTAGCCCAAAATCTAATGTCGGAGCTAGATCTTCTATAGTTTTTCTACTAGATGGGACATATGATTCTAACAGGTCATCATGAGACTGATTCTGCTAAACATTTGCACAATCTTGTTCCTCCTTCTCTTTTTTCTGAAGCTCTTCAGCTGCTTTCTCTGCCTGGTCTCTTTCTCGGTCTGTTGCTTCCAATATTAACCTTTCAACCTCTTCCTATTTTTTTTGTGATTCTTCTTCTTCTTACCGATGTTCCACTTCTTGCAATAGTTTGAGTGTCTCTTCTCCTCTTTTCTTATTTGCTTCCTCTTCTTGTTTCTTTTGTTGCTCAACATCTTTTCCCTTGCTGCCTACGGTCGTTATCTTTCGCTTGAATATTTTTCTTAGGGCTGTCATATTTTGTTAGATTTTTATCATTTAGGTAGTATTATCTTAGGATCTTAACTGAGAGAATAACATGCACAACAATCAATCACAAGAGACAATAGACACAAATATTTTCCTCAGGGAAACCATAAAGGAGAAAACCCTGCAACATCCTCAAAGATAGAATAAGCACCAATGGTAGCAGTAAAACCAAAAGACAGTAATATGATCTCCGATAGGTGTTCTCTCTCTTATCCCAGCTCCTTCTCTCTCGCTCATGTGCTACAACTGAGTGTGAGTTACTGTGTGATAAATAGAGAGGCTCACACTCTATTTATACTAATTCCCAACTTGACAATAACTTACCAGGGTCGACATCTGTAGGAGAGTCTAATAACCCTAGTGCCCTGAAACTGTGGGGACTTTAACCCTTTGAACAACAAGGAGGGTTACCCTCTACGAATTTACATGACTTGTTTACATTATTGATTCTCCCGATAGGAACATCGGGGTATGACATGACTCAATTACATTACAAGTACTTCCCAATAGGAACATCGGGGTACAATACATAAGATATACAAGTGAATACATTCTGAAGTTACAAATACATCAACACTCCCTCTTAACTAGGAAGATATTTTCTTGACACAATTCATCAAAACAAGTCTTCTTCTCTGGATCAATTCTGGATCATCATCAACGCCTGATCATCATTGAAACTAGATCATCACTGGATCATCATCAAAGCTGGATCATCATTGGATCATCATCAAAGACGGATCATCATCAAAGCTGGATCATCATTGGATCATCATCATCATCACTGCTTCCGCCATCTCGATCAACTAGTGCTATCTCTCAATTCTTCTTGTCATAGGAAGTTCTACAGAGCCAACCCTTTTTCATGCTAGTTGTAGGCCTCACCTCCATGTAGGTCTTCATCTTCTTCAGCACTTATATCTGACCATGGGAGGAACACATCTAGAAACCATGTCAGAAAAGCCCAGCACTCACATCTTTCCATGGGAGGAACACATCCAACAACCATGTTAGAAAGGACCAACACTCACATCTGACCATGGGAGGAACACATCCAACAACCATGTCAAAAAGGCTCAGCACTTATATCTTATCATGGGAGGAACACATCCAACAACATGTAAGAAAGGATCTACACTTACATCTTACCATGGGAGGAACACATCCAACAACCATGTCAGAAAATCCCAACATTGACATCTGACCATGGGAGGAACACATCCAGCAACCATGTCAAAAAGGATCAGCACTTATATCTTACCATGGGAGGAACACGTCCAATAATCATGTAAGAAAGGCTTTGCACTTACATCTGATCATGTGGGAACATGTCCCACAGTCACATTAGAATGGCTCTACACTTACATTTGATCATGTGGGAACACATAACATAGTCACATCAGAATGGCTCTATACTTACATCTGATCATGTGGGAACACATCCCACAGTCACATTAGAATGGCTTTGCACTTACATCTAATCATGGGAGGAACACATCCAACAACCATGTCAGAAAGGCTCACGGACTCATCACTTTCCTTTGGAGGGAACCTCGATCCGGAGAACACGAAGCTTCTCCCTGAAGTAATCAAACTTCACTCTAGCTAATGGCTTAGTCAACACACCAACTATATCCTTGTCCATCGCAACATACTATAGCTTCACTGCACCATATCCCTAATATAGTGATATTTGATCTTGATATACTTCAACTTGTCATGGAACACCAAGTTCTCAGACAACTTCACACAACTCTGGTTGTTGCAATATATACAAGTAGCATCCAACTGGAGATCAAATAAATCAGATAGTAGCTTCCTAAGTCATACTGCCTCATAGCTAGCTGAACAAGCTACGACATGCTTTGCTTTTGATGTACTTAGTGCCACATAGGATTGCTTCTTGCTAAACCAAGAGATCGCACCTGATCCCATACTGAAGAAACACCCTGAAGTGCTATTCCTATCGATGGCACTGCCTGACCAATCTAAATAAACATAATCTTCCGAGTTAATCTTCTGATCTACCTTATACTTGAGCCCATAATCAACTGTACCCTTCAGGTACCTCAAGATATGCTTTGCAACAATCAGGTGAACATGTCTCGGATCTGTCAGGAACTGGCTCAATGTGCTCACAGCAAAGAAAATATCTGGTCTCGTATTCGTCAGGTAAATTAAGAACCCAATCATATGATGGTATATCGTAGCATCAACCATCTCTGATGAAGCATCACTCAATAGCTTCATATTCGATGCCATAGGTGTGGTCATGTCCTTATAGTACATCATCTTGAACCTCTTCAGGATATCTATTGCATACTTCCCTTGTCCTATGGAGATTCCATATGTATTCTGCCACACCTTCATTCCTAGAAAGTAGTGCATCATACCCAAGTCCTTCATCTTGAACTTAGCAGCAAGTTTCCTCTTCGTATTAGTAATCAACCCATCCACACCTATTACCAACAGATCATCTACACATAGTATGAATGTCACTGGGTTCCCTTCTTAAACCTTGTAGTAAAGGTTGGAATCTACTTTACTCTTGGTAAATCCCAAACTGGATAGGAAGCTATCAATTCTTCTGTACCATGTCCTGGGTTCCTGTTTCAAACCGTACAGGTCTTTCTTCAATTTACACACCTGAGTCTCCCTGTCATGTGTCTCAAAACCAAGTAGCTGATCCACATACACTTCCTCTTCTACTATAGCATTCAAGAAAGTAGTCTTGACATCCATCTGGTGTATCTTCCATTTCATCACTACAGCCAGAGAAAGTACTGATTTGATGGAAGTGTATCTGGAGACAAGTGCAAAAGTCTCTTCATAATCTATTCCTTCTTTATGGGAGAAGCCACGAGCCACACATATTTCTTTGTATTTCTCTATGCTACCATCTGCAGCATGCTTGATCTTGTAGATCCACTTGGAAGTCACAACAGACTTCCCCTCTGGTCTAGGGACAACATCCTAGACATCATTCTTCATGATCGACTAGTACTCCTCGATCATAGCATCCTTCCATTCTTTATTCCATGACACTTCTTCATGGTTGGAAGGTTCTTTATCAATGATGTCACATAATAGGGATACATAACCAGAGAAAGACTTGATTCTTTTCCTTTCTCTGTGTATTTCTTATAGAGCCCCGTATCTTTCTGCACCTTAGATAGCTTCTGATACCCATGTAGGTTTCCACTTGTGAGGATTCTTCTCTTGGGGTGGATCTATAGGTTCTTGGGGTTCTTCTATTTCTCGATCTTCATCTTGATTTGCATCGTTCATAGTTGTATCTTGAATTCTGGGTACTTTTATTTTTTAAGAGTCTTCAATTGGTCTATTTATGGATTTGTTGTAAGCTGAGTCTTCATTGAATGTTACATCTCTGCTAATGTCGATCTTCTAGAATCTTGGGAAGTATATTATGCAAGCTTTCGAGCTTTCACTATATCCCACAAATATACCCTTCTTTCTAGAAGGATCTAACTTTGTCCTCTTTTCTTTTGGAATGTGTGTGTACACTGGACAGTCGAATATTCTTAGATGGATGACTTCTGCTTTCTTTTCAGAAAATACTTCTTCAGGTGTCTTGTTCTCGAGTACTCTATGTGGAGTACGGTTCTATACATACACCACTTTCTTGGTATCTTCTTCCCATACATGCATGGGAAGATCTTGATCATGAAGCATTGGCCTTGCAGCTTCCATGATCATTCTATTCTTACTTTCTACAACCCCATTATGTTGTGGATTATATGGAGTGGTGAACTCCATCTTAATCCCTGAATCTCTGCATAACTCTTTGAATTCATTTGATGTGAATTCTCCACCATTTTCTGATCGAAAAGTTTTGATATTCTTTTCTGTGTGGTTCTCGATCAAGGCTTTTAATTCCTTGAACTTGCTGAATACTTTAGCTTTATTTTTCAAGAAGTATATCCATGTCGTCCTAGAAAAATGCTCAATAAAATAAACATAGTATATGTACCTGCTTAATGAGCTAGATGACATTGGACCACACACATCAGAGTGGATGATTTCCAAGATTCCTTTTTCCTTGCTCTCGCTACTTGGAAATGTCTTCTTTGTGTTCTTTCATTTCACACATCCTTTGTAGACATCGTCATGTTTTGTCTATATTTCCGAAAGACCTTCAACAGCTTTTCTTGCAAGTGGTAGTGCTCTATAGTGCACATGTGCAAGCCTTCTATGCCAAAGTTCATTTGGATCTACTGATTTATGGACCAAAGCTTATTCTGGTTGGCCCTTCAATTTGTATAGTCCTCCTTCTTGTTCCCCAATCACTACTACATCATCTATAGTATTTCCCTTTTGGCACATAAGAACTTGGCCATTACAAATGCAACCCTTATGCCTTTTGCATCCAATGCAGATATGTAGAGGAGGTTCTTCTTTAGTCCTGGTACAAACAAGACATCCTTCATCTTCATAGACTTTCCAGATTCTAGCTTATAGGAGGATTCACTACTACCTTTTATTGGATACTAGTAGTCATCCCCAAGTTTCACCTTGTCAGCTTACTCATGTTCAGACAGTTTCACAAAGGATTCTTTGAATCTCGTCATATGTTTGGAAGCCCCACTGTCTATAAACAAATCATTGCTTCCATGTGTGATAGTTCCCGTGAGAGTGGACATCAGAACATATTCTTCATCACTTGAAGAATCGTCAGTTTTTTGTTTAATTCTCTTTGTGGAAGGTTCATCATCCTCTACAGCATGAGCATGATGTCTTGTCGTGTCTCCATTCTTCTTGTGAGAGCCATTTTTGTTTCTAGGACAATATTTGGCAAAGTGTCCTCTTTCATCACATGTATAGCATCTGAATTTAGGTAGATTTCTGTTAGATATTCTAGGGTGATCTTTCTGGTGGGAGTGCTTACCTTTGTGATAGTTTGTTCTGCTTTTCTTGGATTATACTATGAGAGCTTGATCTTCACTTCCCATCTTTTCTTTTTGGGCTATTATTTTAGCTTCTTCTTGTGATCATTCTTCCCACAGCCTACTAAAGATGACTATCTTCTTTCTTGCATAAATCCCTTGAATAAAGGAGTCTAAAGACCTAGGGAGACCATTCAAGGTAGTTATCACAATATCCGTATTCTCCACTTCTTCATCCACTGCTTCAAGTTGTTCATTGAGATGGGAGACCCTTGTAAAGTATGAGTGTATGGTATTTGCATTCGGTATCTTTACATTCTTCAACTCGTTCCTCAAAGTAATCTTGTAGTTTATGTTCTTCCCTTCAAATAGGTTGGTCAAGGCATCAAAGATTTCCTTAGGTGTCTTTAGGGAGGACACCTATGGTATGAGGTAATACTTAATTGAATCAGCAATAATCCTCTTAGCCATGACCAATTTATTTTTGTGTAAGGCTTTAGCCTCATCTCTTTCTAGAACTGGAACCTCTTCACTGATGTAAAATTCTAACTCATTTTCTTCCAGGTCCAGGGAGATCCTATACTTCCAGGATCGGAAGTTATCAACTCCCTCAAGCTTTTCATCAAGATTGGCGTGATGAGAAATCTTAACAGAGAACCTCAAATGGAAATACAAAATATTTATATCTTACCAATTTGAGAAGATGAAAACTGGATACGGAGTTGATCTTCTGCAGTGCTGGTTTTCTGGTTCTAGGGAAAATTAAGGTTTGAATTTCCCCGAGTTCTACCCAACCAAAAACCTTGAATATTTTCTCTAAACTTTGATTTTGAGGAGGAGAGCAATCCTAGCCTCGGCTCACTCAAAAATCCCTCTTCAATGAAAATCCCTAATTTCTCAATGAAGTGATAGGTCAAAAACTGAAAGTGCTCAGAATCAGATTGTATTTCCATAGAAATATGTGCCCTTCAATGGAGGTTAAGCCCAGCCTCCTTTTGTTGATGGATTTTGGAGAGAGACCCAAAAAGTAAGAAGCCCTATCTTCCATAACTGCATAGTGTCTTCTTCTCAAGTTAGCTCTGATACCATGTTAGTTTTCTATCATTTAGATATTATTATCTTAGGATCTTAACTAAGAGAATAACATGCACAACAATCAATCATGAGAGATAATAGACACAAATATTTTCATCAGGGAAACCATCAAGGATAAAACCCCACAACTTCCTCAGAGATAGAATAAGCACCAATGGCAGCAGTAAATTCCAAAGAGAGTATGATGATCTTCGACAGCTATTCTCTCTCTTATCCCAGCTCCTTCTCTCTCACTCATGCGCTACAACTAAGTGTGAGTGACTATGTGATAAATAGAGAGGCTCACTTTTTATTTATACTAATTCATGACTTGACAATAACTTACGAGGGTGGACTTCTCTAGGAGATTCTGATAGCCCTAGTACCCCAAAACTGCGGGGGATTTAACCCTTGAACAATAAGGAGGGTTACCCTCTATGACTTTACATGACTTGTTTACATTATTGATTCTCCCGATAGGAACATCGGGGTATGACATGATTCAATTACATTACAGATACTTCCCGATAGGAACATCGGGGTACAAAACATAAAATATACAAGTGAATACACTCCAAAGTTACAAATATGTCAACATATTTCAGGAATTGTGGAATATTTCTTCATTTTTATCCCAATAATTCATGTACTCAAAATGTACCCCTGTTGATGCATAATAGTTAGCAACCTTGTCTTCCGAATCATTTCTATGAAAGCTCATTTCTCCAAAGTGGAAGTACTCTAACTCCTTTACAAAATTTGGTGCACTTTTTACCTTGGAGAACTTATAACTAGCTACATAGAATGGGAGTGGTGGGTATACAACCTTCTTCTGATCAAAAAGGAAGTTACCAGTCCCATCAATGTAAAGTTACCTTACCACTTCCTTATGAACAACATATTCCATGGAGTATCTTGGTAAAAGAGAAGGGGACCTAGTTCTGCCAAACATCCTTAGGTATAGACCTTCTTCTGTTTAGTAATAATGATCGTTATCCTCTACAATATTCAATGCTTCCTCAAACATGTAGTTACACTCGACAAGGAATATTAATCTGTATAGTGGCATTATGAAATCTTCCCAAATACTCTTATAATGGCTGAAGTATTTATGTTCCCAAAACAACTGACTGACACTTCAGTGCTGGGAACTATTGCATGCACAAAATGCAATCAATCAGAAAGGAGCTCATATAGAACTCTGAATTCTTTCATGAGATTCCTCCAAGTGCTGCGCTTATGCATGAGGACACACTATTAGATCTTATATTATCCCAGTTATAAATTGTGCCCTAAGTGGCTACAAAGAAAATCACTGGCACCTAGCTTAATTTGTAGTATTACCCATTTGCTCACCCAAAAATCCTGTTCAACATTAATGCTAACAGCCTATAAGGAATGTGCAGGTTCACAGTTTCATATTCCCTAGAAGGCCTTGTATGAAACTGCTTCTTGAGAACCATCATTCTTCAGACATTGTCCAAAATATCAAGGTCAAGACCTTTTAACCACTCTTTTATTAGATAAGTCTGAGGAGTGGGAAGCTTGCAGACCTGAGCTACGTAAGCTGGAAAAACCTTGTCCCTCTGCATTTGACAGGATCGTCTTGGTTATGTCGGCCTTTGGGAGGATCTAGCCTATCACTTCTGCACACGGAAAGAGTTTCGATTGCGTGGAAACCTTCATAATCATCGACCTTTATATGTTGGAATATATTAGAAAATCCTCTAATCCTATATCTAGGATGCTCCAATCCTTGATCATTTGGTAGATCTACCCCCATCTGTACTCAAGTTCATTGTTAGTAAAAGCCTTGGTATCTTCGCATATAACTTCTACTCGCGTTATGACCTCTACTTCCGGATCATCTTCTATGGCTTGCACCTTCTTCTTCCCTTTCCATGACATATTATTATATAGATGAAGATGTTGTTTAAACCACAAAAAAATATGTTAGATTTGATTTATTTCAAAGGAATGTAACTGTGACTGATGAATTTGACTTTGCATATGACCAAAAATAAAAAACTAGAAACTTTCCGAATCATCATGATAAATCTTTAGCCAATCTTTTATTTCCACCTTAACTTGTGCTATACCTAAATGAAAAATTAAACAACAGGTTCAAGGATTTCAGGAGGAATACTGAACATGGTTCTTGGAAAGTACACTCCACTTCACGGGCCCTAAGGTTTTCATCGTGACAATTGCATATTTTCTGGGCATGGAAACCCTAACACCATCGACAGGGTAAAAAGAAAAATCCTTGAATAAAGGGGAGGACAATAAATAAGAATAGTCAGGGTTTTCACCCAGTATGAACTTCATCCCTGCATACTGAAAACAAAAAAAACAATCCTGACAACCAATATTCTAACCCAGCCAATGGCCGTAATACCCCCACCCACGCATTGGTGAAACGAAGGAGTGGTGTAGACAACGAAACACTCATGGCAAGAGCTGGGAAAAAAACAGCCTGGGGTAGGTAGGGAAAACACATAACCCTATATAAAATGGATAAAGCAATGCTCCATCACTCAAGTGAAAAATAAGTAAAAAAAAACTCTGACCTCAAGGCCTAAATACTCTCCGTGAAGATGCAAAACCTAACCCTACCAAGCCGTCATAACAAACCACCAAATATGAACACAAGTAACAGTGTTGAGATCCTACTTGGCTGCTGAATGAGCTAGAACAGGCGTGGTCATAGCTGACTGGATCCTCCCAACGACTAATAGCTCTGTACAAATTTGAACAATGAACAATAACTATAATGTGCCTCCTTACGGGCTTAAAAATACTTAAAGAGGCTTCAGGCACCAAAAGGAAAAGTAATAAATCAGCTTCAGGCACCAAACAACAACGTATCGACAAATATCTGAGATGTGAAACGATGGCTTCGAGCAGAAAAAAGGAAAAGATCTGATATCATCGGACGGCTACATACTTATCTTGCTGGAATTGGGTAAAATATCCATCGATAAATTTACCCATTAACCACCTGCATTGGAATCAAAAAACTCCTTAGAATATTATCGGTCACCCATCCAATTATGCATCTGAAGCATCGGTGAGTGATTCATCAACAAACTCTTCGGAAGACTCAAGGATAGATAACCAAAAAAGCAGGTTGGAAAAACAAAACTCTTCCATGGACATCGAAAACTAAAGCAACAAATCAACCAGTGTATTGGAAATACTGCTAACAGCCATCTGGAAAGCATCAGAAAATGTTCTCTGATATCGCCGATGACATAGACAAAATTTGATTCGATGAATCGGCTAACTCCTGTGAGTTTTTCTGGAAATCACATGAACAATGGTTCGAAAATCCTTCAAATAACTCTTCCATTATGTCGAATAAACTCCACAAGTTCATCCAATGCATCGGGTATAAAAAAGGGTTTTCTTTTAACGAAACAACTTAAAAAAAATAAGTTATAAAGAAAACATCCTTAAGAACCAAGTTAGACCTTTGAGGCTTTAAAACTAGAACTTCAAAGAAAAAGTGGGGGGCCCTAAAAGATAAAAAAAATTGGGATGGTGGTTGTGGAAACAACAATTGGTGATTAACTGGTGAACACAGATCTCTAAACAAACTGGCTTTTGAAATAAAACTGCTTTATGACATTTACCTTTATTTTCTTTAAGCAATTATTTAATCATCCAGACCTTTAAGAAATGAAAGATTCTGAACTTGTCATTGCTTTCAGTCCACTGGGATAAGGAAACTAGGATTTCATAGTCTTGATAACTCTTTCAAGGCCAAAATATGAGATTCATTTACCTTTGCATTTGGTTACTTTATGCCATGACACCAGAGGATTGTAACAGGATTAGGACAAGCATATTTGTTTGTTCCTTGTTCCCATGCCTTTTTCATTCTTTTGATGCTTTTAGACTTTCATCTGATGAGTCTTCCTGGATTTCTCTTTCTTACACTTGAGATTTGATTTAGGTTTTTCCATACATAGTATCCTTTTGTGTGAGTGATATTTCATTCAACTCAAGGACAAAGAAGAACCTTTTAGGGGTCCTTTTATTTACTGATTTATACTTTTTTGCACTTTCTGAGATATCCTTTTCTTTTAGGGAATCTTGACTCTTGAGCCTTTTGGATTTAATTTGTGGCATGGGATTATTTTGAATACTATACACCTGTCCATCCTGCTTCCTTTCCATGGATCCTAGGCTACGATCTTCCTAGGACAGATATTACAGTGAAGTGGATGGAGCCTTAGAATAGTATTCAAGACTTCTTCAGCCTTGGTTATTTAACAGGATTTAAAACAAAACTTCAATGTGTTCCAAAACTAGCTTTCTTTCCAAGATATGTCGGATTAAAGAATCCTATAATAATAAATTATCAAATAGACAACATTCAATAAGTAGTCCTTGGCTTTAAAATATCCATAGTTTGTTCAAAACCCAATGTATTCCAACACCAAATGCTGAGCTGGTTTATTTAAAATAAACTAGAGTAAAGCATAGAAACAAAAATAACATAAAGCAAATCAGAAAACAAAGAAAAATAAAACTAATTAAAGCGATCAAACAAAGGTTTATTTATGTACAGACAGGTTCTCTCAAAATACTAGGTAAATTAAGGTTTGAGAACCAAGCCATTTACAGGAATATTCTCTTCCCATCCTTGTAAATATTGAATTTTATACATCGATGAACTTAACTTTGTAGCAATTAGAGATGGGCCAACCCATAGATGTTGAAACTTAGTGTGCTTACCCTTTTCATCATGCAGGTGTGGAAATTGAACCAGGTGATAGATTAATTTTACTCACAACAATTAACAATTGATCATGCAAAATCACTCACAAAGAGACTGAAAAATTGGAGTTGAACACTAAACTATATTAAATCAGTGTACAATATCCAACCCTGTAATAACATAGGTTTCTGAATAAATAACATACATTAGGGATTCGAATGCATGAGGAGCAATTCGAATCTAGCATAAAGCAGGCTTACCAAAAATAAGCAAATCCCCCATAGGTGTAAAAAGTTGATCCCAAATCTGTCATGGAGCTCACGAATTGGCAAAAAGACTTAGGCAAGATAAAGAGTGGTGGAATGGCATCTCATACATGCTTTTGCATGGAGAAAAGAGAGGAGGATGTGTAGGACAAAAAACTAGTCAACCTCACCTAGTCTAGCTTTTCCTTTTGCCTTAAAACACTGAAAAAGCAGGCAATAAAGCAGAAAAAGCAGAAGGGTGCCTAGGAGGCCAGGAATAAAGCATATTTGATTCCTTGGGATTTCTCATGTGCTACATGAGTCAAATGAGGCAAGTTTGACCACTATGGATAGGTAAAAGACAACTTGCACAAGGTGGGACACATGAACTAGGCTAATAAGATAGAAATAATTAAATTAATGTCTAAATGGGTAAACTATGGGTTGATTATTCTAACAGCCCCCATTAAGCATGACTTATGAGTAATATATCAAAAAATTATAGGGCCTAGCAACAAGGCTTAGTCACCCTTTACATATTGCATGTCCATTTAAACAAGGAAAGAGGCAAAACCAACTTGGGAAAATCCTCCCTTAAACATGGACTGTAAAACAAAATTGTAGAATCTTGTCTCCACTCATGCTTTTACAGCATGATCATCAATCCGTAGTAGTGATTTGAGATTGCTGAAGGTCTTCTCACAAAATTCTTTGGTGAAGATATCAGCTACTTGTTCTGAAGATGAACAGAAGAGTAGGTGAATGGTGCCATCATGCACAAGTTCTCTGATGTAGTGCATATGGATCTCAATGTGTCTGGTTATCTGCTTCTGAATTGGATCTTTGTAGATTCAAATGGTACTCTGGTTATCACAATAGATGGTATTTGAGTACTCTGGTTCGAAGCCACACTCTCCAAGTAAACCCTGCAACCATAAACATTGACTTGCTGCATTAACAACTCCTATGTACTCTACTTCTGTAGATGAGAGTGCAATGGCACTCTGTTTCTTGCTTGACCAGCTGATTGGCCCTTCTGCAATCATGAACACATATCCTAAAGTGGAATTTCTATCTGTACTATCACCTGCCCAATCACTGTCAGTAAATCCAATCAACTCAAGATCAGATTTTGCTTTATAGAAGATCCCATGTGTCCTTGTTCCCTGAACAAAGTTAAGGATCCTTTTGGATGCTTTCCAATGGATCTCTAGAGGCTGATCCATGAATCTAGAAGCCACACTTACTGCATAACAAATATCAGGTCTAGTATGTGTCAGATACAACAAACATCCAATGAATTGCCTATACAGTGTATTGTTTACCATCGTTGAAGAATCAGCTTCTTCCAGCTTCACTCCTGAAAGGAAAGGAGTTTTGCTTGCTTTGCAGTCCTTCATTATGAATTTGTTCAGCAATTCCAAGGCATATTTGGACTGGTTCACCTTGATTCCATCTTTTTTTTGAACAATCTCAAGCCCCAAAAATTGACTTAAGAGCCCCAAATCTGTCATGGAGAAGGCTTGGTTCATAGCTCCTTTTAAGGAAGCAATCTCAACCTGTGAGCTTCCTGTAATGAGAAGGTCATCAACATATAACACAATGATCATTAATGAACTATTAACTAACTTCAAATAGAAATTTGGATCTGATTTGCACCGAATAAAATTCAGTGATAGCAAGAAGCTATTGATCTTGGCATACCAAGCCCTGGGGGCTTGCTTTAGCCCATACAATGACTTTCTCAACCTGCACACAAGAGAAGGGTTAGTAGAAAAACCTTGAGGCTGCTGCATATATATTTACTCAGTGAGATCTCCATTCAGGAAGGCACATTTTACATCCATGTGATGTACCTCCCATTGCCTTGAGGCTGCAATGGCTAAGGCTAGCCTGATGGAATCCATTTTTGCCACTGGTGCAAAAGTCTCATTGTAATCTATGCCATGAACCTGTGAGTAGCCCTTGGATACCAATATGGCCTTGTACTTCAGTGGTGAACCATCAGCAGCAAATTTGGTCTTATAGACCCACTTACACTGGACTAACTTTCTTCTTGGAGGAAGATCCACTAGCTCCCATGTGTTGCTCTTCTTGAGTGAACTGAAATCCTCCTTCATGGCTATTTGCCATCTTGGATCTCCTACTACTTCTTCATATGTTTTAGGATCATACTCCACCATCAAATATAATTTTTTAGCAAACATAGGATCCTTCATGCACAAACCACTCTCAAACTGAGATCTAGTCCTCCTTGGGTCATTGGGATCCCCAGCTAGCTCACCTGCTGCATGTAGTGTCTTGGATTCCCATTTTGGCCTTTTGGGGTTGTTAGGGTCTGCAATAAACTCATCTCCATCAGAAAAATCAAAATCAGCATTTTCAACAAACTCTTTACTTACTTCTTGAGGTTCAGGTGGTGAAGAGGCTTCACCAACTTCCATTGCTGCAAGGGGTTCTTCTTCAAACTGAACACACCTTTCAATGAAGGCTTTGTTTGTGCTCAAATTTATCAACTTGTACCCTTTTGAATATTCAGAGTATCCAACAAAAAGACACTCTTGGTTTTGGGGCTGCAGAGCCTTCCTCTTCTCTATCGGGATTCTAGCCCAAGCCTTTGAGCGAAAAATCCTGAAATGGGTCACATCTGGCTTGTACCCACTCCATGCTTCGAAGGGATTCATGCCATAAAGATGTTTGTGAGCCACACTATTCTGAATATAGGCTGCACAGTTGATAGCTTTGGCCCAGTACTTTGGTGGCAAAATTTTGGCCTCCATCATGCATGTTGCCATCTCCTTCAGTGATCTGTTCTTCCTCTTAGCAACACCATTTTGCTGTGGTGTGTAAGGGATAGAATGCTGCATCTGAATACCTGCATCTACACAATAATTAATAAACTCAGACTTGACATACTCACCACCATTGTCATATCTGAGGGCCTTGAGTTTCCTTCCAGAATGGTTTTCAACCAAAGCCTTAAAGACTTTGAAGAGGCCAAAAACTTCAGACTTGTGTTTCAGGAAGTGAACCCAGCAATACCTGGAAAAGTCATCAATAAAAGTCAATGCATATTTTGCCTGACTCATGGACATATGAGGGAATGGGCCAGCAACATCACTGTGGATCAGCTCGAGGGGTGCAGAGGTTCTCTCATGACTAGCTCTCTCAAATTTGTGCTCTGGGTGTTTTCCTAGGATACAGCCTTGGAAGACTCCTTTGGAAAATTTTATCTTGGGAAACCCTATGACCATCTCTTTTTCACTAAGATCAGAAAGATACTTGTAATTTAGGTGGCCAAATATTTCATGCCAAAGCTTGCTGGCTTCATTAGCATGAATGAGAAGAGCAGAGGGGTTTGAGTAAGGTAGGAAGTGTGAGAACATGTATACCTTTTGAGCATGATTTGCAATGACTCTACCACTTGAGATCTCTGTAATCTCAACTTCATCAGGGGAAAATATGATCTTCTTAGGAGACCTAGTGTGGGTCATCTGGTACACTGACAGGAGGTTGGAGGCAAGACCAGGAACATATAGCACATTGCTGAACTGACCATGATCAAGATCTATCCTTCCTTTGCCTTTACTTTCAGTGAGAGAGTCATCTCCCAGTACAATAGATGGTCCTTTCGACATATCCAGTGAGGATAAGGCCTCCTTAGTCGAAACCATGTGTCTTGAAGCTCCATAATCAATTATAAAACTGGGTGAGCTTGATGTGCCAGCAACTAGAGCATGAACTCTCTCTCTGTCATCTAAAATTGATCCTCCTTCTCTCTTCTTTGAGCTTTCTGGAAGGAAGATACCATTCTTCTCCAGGAGTTGGGTCAGCATGTCTATCTGCTTTTTCATACAAGAGCTTTCAGAGTGATTTCCCTTATTGCAGTATGCGCACTTGTTCATTTCACCTTTGTTTTTCTTCTTCTAGTAGTTCTTCTTGGGACCTTGTTGATCCTCCGGAGACTGTTTCTTGTCTCTCTTTTGCTCAGGTGGATTTTTAGCTTTCTTTTTTCTTTTTGAATCCACCCTCGAATCTCCAGCAATCAAAGCTTGATCTTTGGATGGTTTAATGGTTCCCATCATCACCAGCTTGTCCTGTTCTTGTGTGAGAGATTTCATGAAATCTGCAAGGCTAGGCATCTTCCAGGTTCGAGCTATTAGTTTTGTGACATAGAAGGTTGAAACAAACACTGAATAATCAGGGCCCAACTTCTAGAGGATGTCCAGTACGAGCTAATCATCTTTCTTTTCGATACCACACTATTTCAGCTGCAAAACTAGTGCTTTGAACTTGGAGAAATATAGCTGCAGGGATTCAAAGCTCGTTGGACTCAGAGAAATCAGCTCATTTTCAATTTGATGTCCCCTCATCTCATCTGTCTTTGCAAAAATATCATCAAGATTCTCCCATACTTTATTCGGTGATGTCAATCCATCGAGATGGAAAAGGAGGTATCTGGAAATACTCAGACACAGGAGGCCATAAGCCTCATCTCTCATGTTGTGCCATTTTATCTTCTCTGCAGCTGCATTGGGCTCTGCTTCTGTTTCCATAGTCACCCTATAGAGGCCTTTCGCTCTCAACAGTATCTCCATCTCTGCTTTCCATTCAAGGAAATTGAAGGGATTCAAGATAGTTTTCTGTGATTGATCCATAGCTTAGAAAATCTGTCCCGGCTGTCAGTAGAAGGCTCCCAGTCACTGATGTCGAACCTGCAAAACAATTTTTGAAGGAGAGAAACAACCTACAATGGCTCTGATACCATGTGGAAATTGAACCAGGTGATAGATTAATTTTACTCACAACAATTAACAATTGATCATGCAAAATCACTCACAAAGAGACTGAAAATTGGAGATGAACACTAAACTGTATTAAATCAGTGTACAATAGACAACCCTGTAATAAAATAGGTTGATAAATAAATAACATACATCACATATTTGAATGCATGAGGAGCAATTCGAATCTAGCATAAAGCAGGCTTATCAAAAATAAGCAAATCCCCCATAGGTGTAAAAAAGCTGATCCCAAATTTGTCATGGAGCTCACGAATTGGCAAAAAGGATTAGGCAAGCTAAAGAGTGGTGGAATGGTATCTCATACATGCTTTTGCATGGAGAAAATAGAGGAGGATGTGTAGGACAAAAACCTAGTCAACCTCACCTAGTCTAGCTTTTCCTTTTGCCTTAAAACACTAAAAAAGCAGGCAATAAAGCAGAAAAAGCAGAAGGGCACCTAGGAGGCCAGGAATAAAGTAGATTTGATTCCTTGGGCTTTCCCATGTGCTACATGAGTCAAATGAGGCAAGTTTGACCACTATGGATAGGTAAAAGACAACTTGCACAAGGTGGGACACATGAACTAGGCTAATAAGACAGAAATAATTAAATTAATGTCTAAATGGGTAAACTATGGGTTGATTATTCTAACAGCAGGCGATCCGACTTTAGGACTAAATCTCCAACTTTGAAACTCTTCTTTCCAGGATTACGCTTGTCAAACCATCTCTTCACAATCTCTTGTTGATGTTTGAATATTTCTTTAGATTTGAATCTAGACTCTTCTATCTTAAGCAAGATATTGATTATGACTTGTAATAATTCACTATTGGATCCTCTTAAAGCTTGGGCTAATTGGGAGGCTGGGAGAAAAGTGTTTGGTGGAAAAATGGCTTCCTTTCCATATACTAGAGTGTAAGGTGAGAATCCTAAGGAATTTTTTGGTGTGACTCTATCAGCCCAGAGTGCATTCACAAGAGATATATGCCAACTTCTTTGGTTTTCTATTATAGTCTTGTTCAGAATTCTAATGAGATTTTTATTGGTAGATTTAGAAAATACGTTAACTTGGGGATAATAATTAGCAGAATAATGTAACTTCATTATTTTATCATTATCAAATTCCAAAAGTTTAATTGGTGATAAATAAGATGCATTGTCAAAAACTGGAGAAATCGGAACCCCAAACCAGGTCATAATATCCTCTTGTAAGAAATCGATGGCTGCATCTTCATTTACTTTTCGTAGTGGAATGGATTCCACCCATTTGGTGAAGTAATCAGTAGCTGTAAGGATGTACTTATGCTGCATTGAAGAATAGGGATTAATTTCTCTAATAATATCAATTCCCCAATGTTCAAAAGGATCTGAGACCACAACTCGTTGTAATGGCCTAGCTGCTCTAACAAGCATTCCTCCATTGCGCTGACATGTATCGCATTTCCTAACATATTCATGTGTGTCTTTGAACAAGGTTGGATAATAGTATCCTTCCCTTAATATCTTTTGGAAGTAGTATCCCTTGAGTAGTGCCCTCCAACAAGACCGCCATGCAATTATTTAACCACTTTATATGAATCTTCATGTTCTAAACATCTCAGAAAAACTACGTCGTAGTTCTTTCTAAAGAGAACTCCATCAATTACTTGATATGATGTTGATTTCAACTTTAGTGCTCTTCTTTGATTTGAACTCCAATGTTCCAGCAAATAATCTTGCAGAATATAATGTATCAAGTCTCTATACCATGACTCTGGAGCGGTAAAAATGGGACACATGTCAATCATATGAACTTCAACCTCATTTTCCCAATAATTCACCTCACCATTTTGACTTTCAGCCATGAGTTTTCAAAGTCCTTGTCCTTTAATAATGGTTAGTGGCTTAAACTCCAAATCGTATTCTTATAGAGCTGTAACCCAATTTCCTCTTCTCTCACCCAGCTCTTTTTGCAGGAAGAGGCTTTGGACTGCTGGGTGAGGAAAAACCACTTTAGTCTGATTCTTAAGTGTATATGGCCTGAATTGATTTACTACTTTAAACACTGCATAATCCTACTTGTCTATGGTGGGATATTTCAATTCAGCATCTTGTAGACCAGTGCTCATAAATGAAATAGGGAATTTGTCTCCCCCTTCTTCCTTTTGCATCAGCACAGCCGCAAGTGAAACATCAAAGAAAAAGTGTAAAATTTGAAATCTTTATCGAAATCAAGATTTCTGAGTGAAGGTGTACATACTACTTCCATTTTAATATTAGTAAATGCATCCTTTTCTACCTCAATCCATTTAAATTGTACATTTTGCTTTACCATCTCCTACTAAGGTTTGACTATTTGTGCAAAATCATGCACAAACCTTTGCATGAAATTAATGGTCCCCATAAACCATTGCATTCCCTTCTTATTATCGGGAAAGGGAATCTGCGCTATTGCTTCAATCCTTTCTAGTTCTATGGAGATTCCCCTTTCAGAAATGCATGACCCAATAGCTTTCCTTCCAGCACTGTGAAAACTCATTTCTTGGGATTCAATGAGATACTGTATTTTCGACAACGCTAAAAAATTTGTTTTAAATGATATGAATGTTCTTCTCTTTTCTTTGAAAACACGATTACATCATCCAAGTAGACCACCACACTGTGGCCTTTCAGTCCCTAGAAATCTATATCCATGGCTCTTTCGAAAGTAGCTCCAACATTAATTAATCCCAAGGGAATTCTCCTATAGGTAAAGGTTCCCCACTTTGTACAGAATGTATTTTTCATCCTATCTTGTTCTGCTATGAGTACCTGATGGTAGCCTAAAAAACCATCCAACAAGGAGAATAACTCGGAGCCTAATACCATCTGCAAAATATGCTCCATTGGAGGGACTAGATAATTGTCCTTGTCAGAAGCATGATTCAGATTTATAAAATCCACACATAATCTTATTTCCCCATATTTTTTCATTACTGGTACCAAGTTTTCTACCCATTATGAATGTCTCAACCTTGAAAATAATCTTGGTGTCAAGTAATTTCTTCACTTCACTTTGAATCAAGGGTTCCAACTTAAGATGCATCTTTCGAAGCTGCTGCTGGAAAGGCTTGACACCCACTTTAATAGGAATTATGTGTTGGATTATGCGAGTGCCATATGTATTTAGATCATCATAAGTCCAAGAAAATACATCTTTATACTGCTGAAATAAATTGATGAACTTACTTCTTCCACCTGGAGAATAACATTTCCTCAAGTTGAGATACTTGGGTGCAGCCTCCATTCCCAAATTGATCAGCTCATACTACATTGATGAGCTATGCATTTTAACGTTTACCGGCCTTTGTAACTTGTTATTTAGATCAAACATACCCTCTAATGTCTTCACCCCTTTTGGTATGAAATTACTATTCTAGAGATTCGCTTCGTGTTCCTCATCATCAATAACTGCATCTTTAAAAGTTTCCTCATTTTTTAAGAATTCCAAAATTTGTTGGTCATCAACAAACACTCTTAGATTGGTGACATTATCAGGTACTGATGACCTGAAAATCAATTCAATTGAACATTTGTTATTTGTGGACACCAACCTTGCAGTAGAAGTAGCTAATAAATCAGCTGCTGCATTTTTCAGTCTAGGAATAGAATTAATATTAAAAGCCTCGAAATTTGTTATGAGTCCCAAACTTCATTTTGATTTCCTTTTAAATGAGGAGATAAGCAATGGATTGTATTGAGGACTTGTTTTATAATTATTTTAGAGTCTCAAAAACTTTTAAATTCCTAACTTTAAACTCAATTGTTTTTTTCAATTCTTGAATCAATGCTTCACATTCAACCGTGTTATTTGTGCATTAAAACTTTAATGTACAAGATAAAAAAATGTTTATTTTTTCTGGATCAATTAGGGCACAACCAATCCCCAATCCTTCTTGAGTTTTCAAACCATCAAAATACAATAATCAAAACTGATTTTCTACTTCTAAAGCACTAGTTCTATTTTCTGAAACATAAACTAAATTAACTATATGACAATCAAGATTGTCAGTCTGTGAAAACTGAAGAAGATAGAACTGTTCATCTGATTCACTACTGGCCTCTTCCACCTGATAATTTCCTGGTTCAAGTTCTAAAAAACAATTTCCCAAAATGGAATGCACAAAATTCACAGGCTCATTTTTTCCTTCAAGATGCGTACATTATATTTCATATGTGGTTATCTTAACACTTTAATATGATTCCGAAAACCTTTGTAAGGTAACCACAAGTTCGACCAATATGTTGCAAAATACCCATTAATATTTTCATACCAATCCCTACTTAGTATTAAACCACATGCTTCAGGGATGTCAACTACCATAATATCTATGTATTGACATACTCTTTCATCAGTTGCTAATTGAATCAATACATTTTTCAACTCACCTTCCACTTTAACTGTAGTTCTTTCTAACTGAATAATTTAACTAGTAGAAGGGGTGGGTTTCCCATTTATCCTTTTATAAACTAACAAGGGCATGACATTCGAAGATGCTCCAGAATCAACCAAACAATTGTGTACATTCAAATTAAAAATTTCAAAGGTCAGTAGGAATGGCTTAGTTCGAGACTTAGACTTTCCTCCAATGTTGGATTCATTTATTTCTTTATCTAATGGGGCAATGTCTTGAAATTTTTTAGGTTGAGGATCCAAGGCTTCCAAAAGTTTCTTCTTTTGTTGTGGTAAATTACACATCTCAAATAATGAAACATTTGCCTTGGTTTTCTTAATATTTTCTACTATATCAAATCCCATTTTTGGTTCCACTGAACTTTTCTTATTATTCTCTAACTTATTTTCCAGAACCTTTGTTGGTTTACTTACTGCTTGAGTTTTCTGCTTTGCTATGACCTTTTCAAGTATGGGTGGGTTTTGAGTCTTATTGGTGAGCTTTTTCATACTTTCTTGGAACCTCTTAATCTTGGGAAATAAACTCTCATCTGTTATTGGTCCCTGACTTTGCGTTGTGATGTTTACTGCTGAAAGTTGTATTTCTTCAGTGGGATCTTATTCTTCTAACCCTAGTGTGGTCATACAGTCCCACAAAACCATATTTTTTTCTTCCTAAGTTGTTTCTGTTTCAACTTCCTTTTCTTCTTTACTTTCAGGTTCTATTAGTTGAACATCTAATAGCTGATTCACGACTAGGTTCATTGAATTAATCCATGGAGGGAAGCTTTTCTCATATTGAGGTTGTCGGTGAAAAGTACAAAAATTATCCATACCAACTTCAGTGAGATTCAACATAGAGGAATTGTCAGTGGGTGGCTGGGGTGGACTATTTTCTTATTTCCTCTTGAAAAATGGTCTAAATGGTTTTCTAGAATAACTTGCTTCTTTATCTTTCTCTAAGTCAACAATCTTGTTTGAGATTTTTTGTACCATTTTAACCACATTTTCCAATTCGTTCGAATGTTCTTCTTTAGGATTAGTCAGTAGTAAAGGCTTCTTACTAAAATTTTTTATATTTGAATCTGTAGACTGTTTATTTATACTTTCAAGTTATTCTTCCACCTTCTTAGCCTCTTTATAGGTTTCCAGCAATTACGGTTTTACTGACCTTTTAACAAACATCGTTATCTCAGGAAAAAGCGCTAAAGAATAGTATTCCATTAGAGTTTCTTCAACAGGAATTATAGCATCACTGAAATGATTCAAATGGTGAGCGAACCAATGATTAAAATCAAGAACTTTCTCTTTTTTCTCCATATTTAGAGAAAGTAACTCTTTCATCAAAGTAGTTGTGGTTCTTTGGCATCCAAACTTGCTTTTAAACAGACTTTCAAACTTATTCCAGTTTGTGATTGAATTCGCCTGTAGGCCAAAATACAATGACGTTGATTTTCCTTTAAGGGTATGTGGAAACAATATACATACTACATATTCATGTTCTCCTACTGATAAAACCTCAAGGGCTAAGAAAAAACTTTGTAAATGATCATCCACATCAATGCCTTCTGTCGGGTCAAACTTAGGTAACAACTTCTCAGGATGGGTAGGTAGATTGTGCAAAGGAGGAACCAGGTTAAGACAGGTTCTCACCCTCCAAGATGGTGGTATAGGTGGCTGATTAGCATTTGGATCTACAAGTGCATTTCTAGCTACATTTTTGTCCATGATTCGAGGTGGAGACTAAGGTGGAGATTGAACAAGGGTTCGAAAAGGTGAGCAAGAAGGTGAATCAAGTTCCAAATGATTAGGAGGCTGGACAACTTCCTGCAAGGTTAAATATACCAACTCTTCAAAATCTCTCACTAACACTGAATCTTCTATGAAAGGGTGCTCTTTCTTGCGAGCTTGCATTCTAGGTAATTCAGGGATGTTTGACAATCCTCCAATATTCTTTGCATACGACCTTTTGATTATTCTTAAATCGTTAACTACTTCGATAGAAACTAGATAAAGGAACTCAGGATTAAATTTTCCTTTAGGGCTGGGGTCCTTGGGAAAACTAGTTTAGAAACTGTCACCGGTGGAATATTCTCGAGAAAACAGATTTCCTCAGCTAGCCATGCACTAGCGGTCCTCCTTCTAGCACCAAAAACTGTTGATGCCTATAAAAATCCCAAGTACCGACGGTATGGGTTCTCCCTAATAACCGTTCCCAAATAGATCATTTATTGTTTGATATGGGGAATCCATCCGGTTTGTGGTCCGACTACTGTAGAGTTAAATTTTATTCTTAAATCTCTTTTACTGGTTATGGCCTGATCCACCGTTTTATAAATTGTATCTTTATGTATGAAATGAAAGTGCCTATGTTAAATGGAAATAACAGGAAAACTAATCTAAATCTACTCTAGCCTATCCCTAGGGAGCAAGATTGATATTAAAAAATGAATGATGTACTGTATTGTTTGCATAAAGAACTTTATAGATAGCTGATAAATTCAAGATACACACATACTATAGAAAATTAACACAGAGGTAGCTAAGTGATATTAAAACATTCATCATTCATCGTTGCATAAGATTCATCACATAACATAAAACCATTCATAGCTCAGAAATAGTTCAGAGTGTTAGGCTGATCTCACATATTATATAATACTAAACAAGAAATAGTTCTCCATTCAGCTTCACACAATACGCTTTGAGATTGATGCAACACTCTCTCCATAAAAATTCCATATTCTTTAATATAAAAGGAAATAGTTCTTCTTACAATAAGCTTCAGCAACTATGCAAGTGAAAAGTACTCTCTACATTTACTTTACCTCTACTTATACAAATTACAAAAATGACTCTTAATATTTCCCCCCAACCTTTTGGGCTTCCTCAACTCTTCATTTACAAAATTTCATCTTTTAATGTATTTACTAGAAAAAGGAATAAATACAAAAAGTTACATAATTTTCAGTTTATGAATAAGAGAAATTTAAGTGGGCCCAATTGGGGTCTTGATGAAAAAATTCCATGCTTCAGCTTCTTCACTGATGACTTGATACTTAGTTGGCTCCAGCACACGCACTGCCACCTCATGCTTTGAGAATTGAGACTCAATTTCTTTCACTTTTGGTGCATTCTGATTTAGCAATTCTTCCAGCAGGTGCTTATGTCCTGAATCTTGTATAATCCAGATTTCAATAACTTCTTCACTAACAACCTCAAGCTTAGATATGCTTTCTTCCCCTTTTACCAGCCTCTCTTGTAAGTTCTTCAAATTTTTCTCCCTGACTGGGAAATCTTGGTCCAAGGCACCTGTTAAAACCATGCAATAATTGTGAATAGAACACATGCCTTTGCAAAATTCAGAACACCTTTCAATAGTTCTCTCAATATATGTGTTTAATATGATTGCTATTATACACCCAAAATTCAGTATGGCCA
Organism: Pseudotsuga menziesii; assembly: GCA_001517045.1. Lineage (NCBI taxonomy): Eukaryota > Viridiplantae > Streptophyta > Pinopsida > Pinales > Pinaceae > Pseudotsuga > Pseudotsuga menziesii. The sequence goes on along the minus strand of LPNX010759493.1, from coordinate 259,668 downwards.
CCTCCATCTTAAGACTTCCTGTAGTCTTCTAAGGCATATTGGATAGAAATGTCGGATTGGCTCATATCTATGCTACTTGATTCTTCACAAGTTTAACCACTTTTGATAACCTCTTCCGGAAATATGAGGAGCTAAGTGCTAATTCTTTCAATGTGGCCTCAACTTGTTTAATTATGTACATTTCCCCTGCTAGCCTCAACAAAATCTTATTTATTCCCTTTTGTAGCATCAATGCTTGATTCCAGAAAGGGGTAGTATCTATCTACTTCTCTTTTGCTTCCTGGAGCTGTTCTTTTAGCAAGTTGTTTTGTTCTTGTAGCTCCACTACTCTATTGCTTGCTACGTCTCCTTTCTTTTCTACTTCTGCAACCTGCTTCTCGAGATATTTCTTTTCTCCTTCAATTATATTTACTGATAATACCAGAGCATCCCTGTCAGATTATAAAATTTGGCATGCTTCTCTCAACTTCTCAAGCTCACTGAGAATATCTCCATGGTTCCTCTTTAGGCTTTGTCCCTCACCTCTTTCCTTCTTCAGATTTTCCTTCATTTGAAATACCTTCTTCTTATATTGTTCCAAATCATCCATTATTTTATCCACGTTATCTACATTTGCAAGTGATGAGGCTACACCCGCCTTTGCAAGGATTATTGGGTCCTTATCAGTCCCATGGACGATTGTTTTCTCAGTTACCATGATTCCTTGATTTTCCTGGTGTCCACTTTTTTCTCAGTTCTCATGACAATTCTTTTTTTAGTTTTGTCAAAAAAAATTGTATTTAAATCAGCTACCTCCTACTCTTGAGATGGGATGAAAGGGATTAGCCGAAACTCTAATGTCGAAGCTGGATCTTCTATATATGTGCTATTAGATAGGAAAGATGATTCTAATAGATCATCATGAGACTTAAATATGCTCAAGATTTGCATCATCTTGTTCCTCCTACTCTTTTTTCCGAAGCTCTTTAGTTGCTTTCTCTGCCTAGTTTGTTTCCCAGTAAGCTACTTCCAATATTAACCTTTCAACCTCTTCATTCTTTTTATGTGCTTCTTCTTCATCTTACCATTTTTTTGCTTCTTGAAATAGTTTGAGTCTCTATTCTCCTCTTTTCTTCATTGCTTCCTCTTCTTATTTCTTTTGTTACTCAGCAGCTTTTCCCTTTCCGCCTACGGTCATTATCTTTTGCTTGAATCTTTTTATTAGGGTTGTCATATTTTAGGAATTGTGAAATATTTCTTCATTTTTACCCCAGTAATTCATGTACTCAAAATGTACCCATGATGTTGCACAATAGTTAACAACCTTGTCTTCCCAATCATGTCTATGAAAGCTCATTTCTCCAAAGTGGAAGTACTCTAACTCCTTTACAAGATTTGGTGCACTATTCACCTTGGAGAACTTATAACTACCTACATCGAATGGGAGTTGTGGGTATACAACCTTCTTCTGATAAGAAAGGAAGTTCCCAATCCTGTCAATGCATAGCTGCCTCACCACTTCCTTATGAACAACATAGTCCATGGCGTATCTTTGTAAAAGAGAAGGGGCCCTAGTTCCGCCAAACATCCTTAGGTATAGACCTTCTTCTGTTAGGTAATGATGACCGTTATCCTCTACAATCTTCAATGGTTCCTCAGGCATGCAGTTACACTCGGCAAGGAAGATTAATCTGTATAGTGACATTATCAAATCTTCGCAAATACTCTTATAATTGTTGAAGTATTTATGTGCCCAAAACAACTGATATGCAGAATAAACAGGAGTTTTGGTCTTATCCCACTGGAACTTCAGTTCTGGAAACTGTTGCATGCACAAAATGCAATCAATCAGAAAGGAGCTCATATAGAACTCTGACTTCTTTTGTGAGATTCCTCCAAGTGCTGCGCTTGTGCATGAGGAAAAGATATTAGATATTATATTGTCCCAGTTAAAAATAGTTCCCTGAGTGGTTACAAAGAAAATCACTTGAAACTAGCTTAAATTGTAGTATTTCACATTTGCTCGCCTCAAAATCCTGTTAACATTAATGCTAAAAACCTATAAGGAATATGTAGGTTTGCGGTTTCATATTCCCCGAAAGGCCTTGTACAAAACCCCTTCCTAGGAACCATCATTCTTCAAACATTGTCCAAAATATCAAGGTCAAGACCTTTTATCCACTCTTCTGTTAGTTAAGTTTGAGGAGTGGGAAACTTGCAGGCTTGAGCTACATAAAATAGGCTATACACGGAAAAACCTTGTCCCTCCACATTTGACAGGATCATCTTGGTTACGTTGGCCTTTGGGAGGATACAACCTATCACTTCCACGCATGGAAATACTTTCGGTCACATGGAAACCTTCATAATCCCTAACATTTCTACGTTGGAATATATTGGAAAATCCTCTAATCTTGTATCTAGGATGCTTCGATCATTGATCATTTGGTATATCTTCCCCCATCTGTACTCAGGTTCACTTCCAGTAACATCCTTGGTATCTTCATATATAAATTCTACTCACGTTATGACCTCTACTTCTGGATCATCTTCTGTGGGTTGCACCCTCTTCTTCCCTTTTCATGGCATATTGTTATATAGATGAAGAGGCTTTTTAAACCACAAAACAATATGGTTGGATTTGATTAATTTCGAAGGAATATAAATGTGACTGATGAATTTGACATTGCATATGACCAAAAAATAAAAAACCAGAAACTTTACCGAATCATCACAATACATCTTTAGCAAGTATTTTATTTCCACCTTAAACCGTGCTATACTGAAATAAAAAATTAAACAACATGTTCAAGGATTTTACAAGGAATACTGAACATGCTTCGTAGGAAAGTACACTCCACTTCATGAGGTCTAAGGGTTTCATCGTGGCGATTGCATCTTTTCTGGGCATGGAAACCCTAACATCATCGAGAGGGTAAAAAGGAAAATCCCTGCATAATGGGGAGGACAATCAATAAGAATAGTTGTGTTTTTCACCCAGTATGAACTTCATCCCTAAATCCTAAAAATGAAGACGAAAATCCTGACAACCAATATTCTAACCCGACCAATGGCCCTAATACCCCCACCCACGCATTGGTGAAACGAAGGAGTGGTGAAGATGATAAAATGCTTATCTTCCCATAGTCCTCCTTTTGCAAAAAAACTGTCAGGGAAACACTCATGATGAGACTTGGGAAAACAACGGCTTGGGGAAAGTAGGGAAAACCCATGGCCCTAGCTAAAATAGATAGAGCAATAATACATCACTTGAGGGAAAACAAGTGAAAAAAAACTCTGACCTCAGGGCCTAAATACTCTCCGTGAAGATGCAAAACCAAACCCTACCAAGCCGTCGCAACAAAACCACAAAATATAACCACAAGTAATAGGGTTGAGATCCTACCCGGTTGCTAAACGAGCTCGAACAGGCATGGTCACAGCTAATTGGATCCCCCCAATGACTAATAGCTCTGCGCAAATTCGAACCATGAGCAACAACTGTAATGTGCCTCCTTACGGGCTTAAAAGGACTTAAAGAGGCTTTGGGCACCAAAAGGAAATGTATCGATAAAGATTTGAGACATGAAACGATGGCTTCGAGAAGAAAAAGGAAAAGATCTGATATCATCGGACGGCTACATACTTATCTTGCTGGAATGGAGTAAAATATCCATCGGTAAAGTTACCCATTAACCACCCACATTAGCATCGAAAAAATCCTCCGAATATTATCGGTCACCCATCTGATTATGCATCCTAAGCGTCAGCGAGTGATTCATCAACAAACTCTTCGGAAGACTCAGGGGTAGATAACCGAAACAACAGGTGGGAAAAAAAACTCTTCCACGGACATCGAAAACTAAAGCAACAAATCAATCGGTGTTTCGTAAATACTACTAAGAGCCATCCGAAAAGCATCAAAAAATGTTCTCTGATATCATCAATGACACAGACAAAAGTTGGTTCAATGAATCGGCCAACTCTTGTGAGTTTTTTCGGAAAGCACGAGAATAATGGTTCGACAAGCCTTCAAATAAATCTTCTACTATGTCGGATAAACTCCACGAGTTCATTCGATGCATCGGGTAAAAAGGAAGTTTTTCTTTTAACGAAATAGATTGCAAAAAACTAAGTTATAAGGAAAAAATCCTGAAGAGCCAAGGTGGACCTTTGAGGCTTTGAAACTAGAATTTCAAAGAAAAAGTGGGGGGCCCTAAAACATAATTTTTTTTTGGATGGTGGTTGCAGCAGCAACAGTTTCATAATCACATCACTATCTTCCTCCATAACACATTAATCACCATGTCACTTTCCACCTCGGACATCCGTATTGCCACATCTGCCAAAAGGTTAGGGGGCCTGACAGGTCATCTCGGGCTCAGGGCTGGTGAGTTTCTCATGGAGTCCAAACACCCAGATCCCCCACCATAAACCTTTTCACTACGCGTAAATAAGATTTACTAAGATCTGGCCTTATAAATGCATAAAACACAATTTTCATAGCTAATGTGGGATAATTCCCAAAAACAAATCAATCATCGCCGTCAATTTTTTTATCCGACAATCCCTGAGTCTTCCTTCCTGATTGAGATGGTATAGTTGATCTACAACAAGCTATCTACACAATTCCTCATGTGAGGTTACCATCTGTGAGGTCCATCTTCTCCCAAAACGTGGGCATGCTATTCCATGGCCAAACATCAGCCTTGCGGGCTTCCTCACTCTCTCTGCGGGATTCCTCCTCCCTCTATGGGATTCTACTATTTATGCCTTCAATATTCCTAGCCTTTTGTTGGCTCCCTGTGTGTTTCCTCATGTTGGCACTCCTTCCACAAGCATCCTCTAACCCTTGCAAGATTCCCTTTCTTCTTTTAGGTATTCCTAGTTCTTTTGCGTGCATACTAAGCCTTACTGATATCTCTACGGTTTGGCCATCATGTTTTCATCAATTTACACAGAGGTGATCAAGCAGTTCATGGATATGGTGGATCATAACAATGGAGTAGTGATTTTCATGATGGGATCGAACTACTATGTGAGGATTCTTAGTACAATCAACAGTTTTACACATTATTTACAAGTTTAACAAGTTTACACATCATTTACAATAAACAGGTTTATACATTCTTTTTTGGATTCTTCAAATCGACATGGTTCACTGTCTTTTAGACCAGAGCATTTTGCACTCATATGAAACTTGTCACTCAAACAGAGCATATATTTTTTTTATATAGCATGTTTTGGATTTTTGTCTTCATTTTCACTCTTTGTCATCTATCTTGTTTTCCATCAATGTTCCACACTCTCTTCACAAGGCTATTGTTATTTCCCCTTCAGTGGTCCCTAAAAAACCAAATTCTGATATTAAAATATAATATATAATGCAATAATAACAAACTATTATAATATATATATTACAAAATACATAAAACAAAATATCAAAATATATTACATTGTAAAAAATATATGATAATAAAAAACAAAATATAAAAATTATATTATTTTTAAAACACAAATAAATAATATTAACATCAAACTAAAATTCCGAATTCAAACCCCATGCTCCCATCAATCTCATTCGCAACCCCTCTCTCATTAAAAACCCCTATCATCATCACCATCATCATCATCGTCGTCACCATCATCATCATCATCATCGTCATCATCACCATCATCCTCCTCATCATCATCGACGACGTCGTCGTCATCATCATCATCATCGCCATCATCATCGTCATCATCATAGTCATCATCACCATCATCATCATCATCTTCATTGTTATCATCAATATAATCATCAGCATAATCATTAGCACCATCGCCATCATCATCGTCGTCGTCGTCATCACCACCTTCATCATATTCATCATCATCATCATCTTAATCATCATCTTCGTTGTCATCATCATCATCATCATCATCATCATCATCATCTTTGTCATCATCATCGTCATTGACATCATCATCATCATCATCATCATCATCATCATCTTTATCATCATCGTCATCGTCATCCTCACCATCAACATCATCGTCATCATCAACATCATCATCTTCATCATCATCATCACCATCATCATCATCACCATCATCCTCATCATCACCATCATCCTCATCATCATCATCATCCTCATCATCATCATCATCATCACCACCACCATCATTAGCATCATCATCCTCATCATCGACATCATAATCACCATCATCATCATCATTATCAACATCACCATCATCATCATCATCATCATTGACATCATCATCGTCATCATACTTAGCATCATCATCATCATCATCATGTCCATCATCATCATCATCGTCATCGTCATCATCATCAATATAATCAACATCATCATCATCATCATCATCATCATCATCACCACCATCATCGTCACCATCATCATCACCATCATCCTCATGATCATCATCATTGACATCATCATCATCATCATCATCATCGTCATGATATTCATCATCATCATCGTAGTCATCACCATCATCATCTTCATCATCATAATCATATTCATCATCATGGTCATCATCCGGATCATCGTCATCATCATCGTATTGATCGTCATCATTATCGTCGCCATCATCATTATGATGATCATCATCGTCATCATCATCATTTTCATCATGATCATCAACATCATGATCATCATCATTATCATGATCGTTGTCATCATCACCATCATTATCATCATCTTTATCATTGTCAACATCATCATCATCATCATCATCATCATCATCATCATCATCTTCATCATCATCGTCTTCATCGTCACCATCAATATCGTCACCATCATCATGATCATCATCGTCATCATGATCATCATCTTCATCATCGTCGCCATCATCATGATCATCATTGTTATCATCATCATTTTCATCATGATCATCAACATCATCATCATCATCATTATCATCATCATCACCACCACCATCATCATCTTCATCATTCTTAACATCATCATCATCATCATCATTATCATCATCGTCACCACCATCATCATCATCATGTACACTGTAGTCCTTTCTATTCACTTCCATTCACTACACCTCTTCCATGTACATGGTAGTCCTTTCCATGTACAAATCCCTGAAATAATGATGATGACGATGTCGATGATGAGGATGAGGATGAAGAGGATGGCAATGACGATGATGAGGATGACGATGACGATGACAAGGATGAATAATCTGAATAACATTGTAGCAATGTTGGATTCTAGGAGGAAATATGTCATGAGAACATCTTGTTTCATAATGTATTATGTTTAAATCTATTTAGTTATGTTTAAACCATCATTATCATCATCATGATCATGATCATCATTGACTTGTGATCATCATCACCATCATCCTCAACATCATCATCATCCTCATCGTCATCATCATTAGTATCATCATCACCATCACCATCATTATCATCATCATCATCATCGACATCATCGTCACCATCATCATCATCATCATTGACATCATAATCATCATCATCCTCATTATTCTCATCATCATCGTCATCGTCATCCTCATCCTCATCATCCCCATCCTCATCATCACTATTTTTATCATCATCACAGGCATTGTTGTCATCATCATCATCATTATCATCAATATCATCATCAACATCATCATCAACATCATCATTAGCATCGTCGTCACCACCATCCTCATCATTGTTATCATCATCATCATTGCCATCATCATCATCATCATCGACATCATCATTAGCATCATCATTATCCTCGTTGCCATCACCATCATTCTCGTCGCCATCATCATCATCCTCATCCTCATCCTCATCATCACTATTATTATCATCATCATAATCATTGTCGTCATCATTGTCGTCATCATCATCATCATCATTAATATGAGAAGGTGGAATTCCTAAGCTCATGTTCTAAAAACTTAAAAAAATAAGAGAGTTCAAAATAGATACCTTAGGAGATCATTTATAACTAATAAATGAAGTATTGTATCTTGAAGAATGCTCTACAAATGAAATGAATTAAAAAATGAGCATTCATTAGAGGAAATTTCAACTCAAAATGGGCCTTTTAACTTTTATTCAAATTCCATGTCATCATGTGTTAGCCAATGAAATTGCTTTAAATTTGAAATACCGTATAGGTCTTAAACACTTTTTTAATATAAATTTGGGGATAGGTATTATAAAAAAAACTACTTTTTTGTTTGTATTTTTGGCATATCTCCCTGTGTTTTTACTCAAATTTCGATCGGGAGAGCTCGTTGGATGTGGAATTAAATTCCACATCCAACGAGTACCCACTCAGCATACTTTTGATAGACCCCGCTACCCCAAAAACAAGAAATACTTGAAAAAATGAAATGATGATGTCATCATTCCATTTTTTCATGTATTTCTTGTTTTTGTGGTAGCGGGGTCCATTAAAAGTATGATGAGTGGGTACTCGTTGGATGTGGAATTTAATTCCGCATCTAATGAGCTCTCCCGATCGAAATTTGAGTAAAAACACAGGGAGATATGTCAAAAATACAAACAAAAAAGTAGTTTTTTTCTTTTCTTCCTCCAAAATTAATAAATATTATTTTATTATTTTAAATATTATTTTATTATTTCATTTTAGGAGGCCCATTTTGAGTTGAAATTTCCTCTAATGTTCCCTCAAATGGATGAATATGTAGTTCTTTCTCTATCATGCTTTGTGGTGATTGTTTAAGTTCAAGATTAAGTGTACAAGACTAGGAAAAAGGCAAGTTCCACTGTGAAAGTTATGAATAAACTAAGACAAATACATCCTACTTTGGTCAAGGATACCCTAGAGTGTTATCTTCTCAGTAAAAATATAGATGATAGAAAGGGAAATACATCATGTCCAAATGGATAATGGAATCTAGAGACATCCTAGGAGGAAACCAATGAGGACATTGCTATAAGGATTCCTAACACAATAAGTGAATGGAATGATACAAAGTCCAACTTGAGAAGAAATGAGATTTACTACATCATCAAAGATGTCAAGTCAACAAGAGTGACTTAATGAATAGGGATAGTCTAAGTGGTAATTATGTGCTAGAAAACATTTGCTACAGATTCTTGCCCCTTTTATTCTTCAATGTTAGATTTTCAGTGAAAGAATTTATTGATGTGTTAAGGATAAGGAATTATATATGCACTAAGTGAAGGGTTAAATGGATGTTTATACAATACTAGATAAAGTGGATGCGATGTCTTTTTTGTTAAGAATAATGAAAAACAATTGTGAACACGCTTATAGACAACTAGTTGTTCCATTAAGTGGGTGTTCATACAATAATGCAAGAATTGAATTTTGTAAGCTAATAAGGAAAGAACGAATATAATTTATCCCCACTAATATCAATTAGTTGACTAACCTTATAGGATTCCCTATCATCCATGTACCATTTTGTATGTAATATTTTGTTAAAAAAACATTCTTGAAAAAGAAAACTAATCGATCTATATTGTCACAAATAGCAAGCCCTAGTCAAGGGAGTTACGATTTGTGAGTGATAAAAACTCGAATATTGGGCCCCTCTCCTCTTGGTCCTTGTAGAGGGCTGATGGTGAAAGATATAGGTTTTATGGTTATGGATTGAGGTTTTTTTTTATAAGGTTATATTCAAGTACTTTTTCTTACCTCATGTTTGTAGAAAACAAACTAGCCACATATGTCTTTTCAATAATTGCTTTATCCTTTAAGAGTTGTAGTTTGGTTGTAAACTATTCAATAAATTTTGTAAGGTAATGGTAGATTTAGAAAGGGGTCTATTAGTGATGGAGGTGTTTTTTTTTTCCATAGGAATCAATCAGTGGAGATGATTACCTTGGAAAGGTTTACAATCAAATTCAACAAACCGCCACTACAACCCAAAAGTAGACCTGACATCACACAAACCAGATATACCAATAACTTGTGACTTAGCTAGGGTCAATACATCCCAATCACACCCAAATTGGATTTTCTATCCTAGGGGTTTCCTACCCTTTGAGGTGTTAAATCTAATGGACTTGTACAAAGCTGTGATATATTTTGCAATAATATAATTTGTGAGGTGTTGAATCCAATGGGCTTGTAAAAAGTTTGATATCTTTTTCAACAGTGTCTTTTGCAATATAGGGAAACCAACCCCTACCCAAATATAAAATCAACTAAGAGAGACAACATATAATTGATTTAGTAGTGAGTGTTATTCATGGTTATTTAAAGCGGAATTTGATGCCTATGTTGTCCCTCCTTGTCAATATTCAGTTTAGTTGGTATACATAATTATTCCTCCCAGTTAGAGTTGATGTTGCTGTTATTATCTTATTTCTCCATAACTGAGAGAAGGGATTTGATACAATTGTACATATAACTAAAAGGGGGTTAATGGGGGAATAACTCAACTCCTATATTTTATTTCAATTATTTATTTACCTCTATCAATAAACTTTATTGTTTCCTATTACTTATAAAGGCCATACCCCAATATAAAGCTTGAGGAGACTACCGTTATTTCATGCATAGTCCAGTAAGAAACCAAGAAGACAAGGAAATTGCACCCAAGATGCAAGGATAGGTTGTAGCCCCTGATGTAAAAACCAAAAGGGTTTAACCTCACACCAATAAGAGGTTTAACAAGGCCCCAATGACTGAGCTCGAAGGTAGAATGAACAGGATCCATCAGGCACACATGGACGAGATTAACTGGGATAAGAACTGGTAGAGATTTTACCCCTGGGCACTTACAGGAGGAAAGTGGAGGTAAGAAAGAGAAACCCTATAATAGGACGATATAATAAATTATATGAGCACCCCTCACATCACGCATTTTGATGGTTGGAAGGAAGAATCAATGAAATTGATAATAAGAGGGTACCATGATAGTAATATTTGGCTCAACCAGCCAATTACTATCACTACTCAGCTCATCTGTTGAATCATCAGACTGCCACTCAAAGGGGATCCCATCCCATAATTCTCGTTAAGGATATTCCATACAATATTTGTTGTTGCCATCAGGTTTTTCGGACATGGCACCGGCTAAAAGATGAGGAAAAACAATTGCCTGTAGAAAATGGAGGCTCAGAGATCTTGTGCTCGTCAAGGTCAATGGATTTTCGACATGGATCGCTAGTCGGTCTATTTTTCATCCGCATTTGTTTTCCCTTATTTGATGTATGTGATGTATTTTATTTTTGTTATTTTCATTTTCCACGTCAAATTATATACTTATTGTGCCTTGTTTTAATACCTGATTGTCGTCCAAGGGTTTGTATGAATGTTTATATATTTTCATAGGGTTTCATTTCCACTGCTTTGATTGCAATGGCTATCGGCATATTTTTCGATTGCCCAATATGTGTCGATATTTTCTTCTTAATCCTAGAATTGCAAAACTTGGTTGCTACATCGGGATTCTCTGAAATCCTGCACGAGAAATCAAACCCTATATCAAATATTAGTGTTTAAACCCAAGCAATGGATGTAAGTTTGTATTTTTTAAGGTGGAAATTGTTTATGTCTAGCTCCAAGATTATTACAATTGGCCCGAATTCATTAGGCCTATAAGTGTCCTATTTTTGAGTGGACATGCAATATTGGAAAAGACCATGAACCATGAACCATGAAATGATAGGCGTCGAACCATAACTAAGGAGCCATGTATTTATTGACAATTATTTCCATATCTTCCTTTGACCTTATGAATTGTGATTTATTGCCCAATTCCTTAAGGCACTGAGTTGGAACTGCATAAGACATGTTTAACGAAATATTTAGTTGCATCCTTAATAGGATTTTTGTTTCCTTTTGTAAAAAATATCTTCAGCATGATAAGGTTTAATTTTTGAACCAAACCCATTGCTATTGGACGGTCTTTGCTCACTGGTGGAGGCCCCCACCACTCATCTATAGGCTCCATTTTTTATTTTCCTACATGGCCTCTTTAAGGCACTCTGATTCATATTTTTCCAATAGAGCAGTCCAAAACTTATCAAACCATGGGACCTCTAGGGGGGGACTCCTTTGTTTCTATTGATGCCCTCTCATCATTCGGTTCACTTTGTATTGTGATTACTGGCCACATTAAGCTCTAGAGTGTGTAGAGTGAGAAGGATAGTTCCCTTCAAGATGCACTTTTATAATGGACACTGTGTATTGGTTCAATAATCATTCAGCCTGTGCAGATAACCCACTTCCATTTCTATCTTCCTCATATGCATTTAAATCTGTATTTACATATGGACACACATTAGAGACTCACTGTGCCATGTAAAATTTGAATTGTGCTAAATTTTGAAAATGCATTCATTTCTTGTTTTCAAGAGTTGATATAAAATATCGATTCTAATTTCTTGTTTTCAAGAGATGATATAAAATATCAATTCTAATAAATTGTCGTTGTGTGAAGTTGCATGGCCCAAGGGAGGGAATGTCCTAAAAGGATTGATTTCCAAGTAATTATGATGAGAGGATATTATGGCAAAACTTATAATCCCTTTCTTAGAAAAGATGGGCATATTTATAGTACCATAACAATTGCTTCGAGTATTCAGTCTTGCCATAGAATTTACATTTGTGGTGGGGGATCACTTTGTATTTCAAAGGATTGCCAATAGCTAAGCCTTCATGAATCAAAGATTAACCAAATTAGGCTATTTTATGTTTAAGGAACGTCTTCTAGATGAAATTTAGTTGATACAACCATGTTTTCTCTTTTTATTCAATCCGCTAAAGTTTTCTTAATTTGGATCTAGCCTCGTACTTGACAATAATGGTACCCATCAATGGACTTATATTTCTTGAGCAGGTCTTATCCTTCATTATGGATCCTTCAAAGAAGATACATATCATCTCGGATATTTTAGTTTGGCATCAAGGAGTACGTTTCTATGTTTTGACTACTTCACCCATGGGTTTCCAGATCTAAGTTTAAGGGTTTCTTTGTAGATTTGTTGAATCACGTGTTATGCTGAGTTGCGAAATTATGCATATGACATGTGAACCATGTAGTGTCTGTCTTGCTGATATGTGACCTTATGCATTTGACACATGGAATGTGTGGTGTCTCTCCTATTTCCATTCTGGGTCGTGACTTTATGAAGCTGACCCATGACTCTATTAGGTTGATCCAAGACCATTTTTCTGCTGAAAATATAGGCCTTGTTTAGTTCTGTGGGCTACTATTGGACTCTTAGCTTTGGCGTTATCCCTCTGGGGATGCTAAACCTTATTTGTGAATGTGTAAGGTGTATCCTAATGGATTGTGACTACGTATGATCTCTCCTAGATGTTCCATGGATGGTGATGATGTCCCTCATCCTTAAAGTGCATTGTTGTAACCTCTCCTAGCTAGGTCATGTCTAAGTCACAGTCCTACTAGAACTAGCTAGACTAGACTCATATACTTTAAGGATGACCTTAGTAGGACTATGTGCCCTAGCTAGGCTAGGGGTATCTCTTCAATCTAAGGTACTTCTACCAATTTGTTGTCAAAGTGAGATGCTAATATGTGTCCACTCACATTATTTCTTTTCCTTGGCCTCATGTTGCACAAATTTCTCTTCAAACTGACGATGGAATAAGGGGAAGTGTTGTAAGATTTTTTATTCAACATAGAGTGTTCTTGGAAGATATTAATGACCCTCCCATGGAGAAGGAATGTTGACAACATTTTCAATCGTGTCCTTAGGTGATGTCAATTAGGTTTATGGCATTTCCATTGGATAAAAAATAATTATTTTGATTTCCCTAATAATTTGTTTGAATCATTAAAAAAATTATTTTGAATCAATTCTTAGTTAGTATACATGCATTAGGATTATCATTGATGGATTGTCTTTATTTGCCACTCACTTTTGTATTACCTTGGATTCAAAAGAAACACACAATAATAGTGACTATACTAGGGATTAGTGTCCATAAATTGTTCTCCTCTATTTCAAGATATCTCCTTCACTCTTTGTTAGTTTCCAAGTTATCTTAAACTACTACCTTGACCGCATCACATAGTTGTGAGGTCATTTTAAAAAAAAATGTATTTTCTTCCATTCCCAAGAAATCACCTTAATGTTTTCTTAGTTTTTGCATAGTCACGTTGGATTCTCTTTGAGATTCACACAAGTCAATAACACAAGCGAGTAGCATTCTTGTTGTATGATCACACTTCTACGGTTTCTGCAGGCAGTAAAACCTCTATTAAATTCAATTTTTTGACAACATTTTTTTGTGCATTTTGTTTTGTCAAAAGGTACTCTTAACATGATAAATTTTCCTAGCATTTATTAACTACTTTAACATTATTATTTTTTCACGAAATTGCTCAAAATTAAGGAATTTACATCATCAAAGAATGAAGTAACAAAAAGTATTTATCAGTTTCAGTTCTTTCCTTTTTGTCAAGTTCAATTATGAAGATGCAAAGCCTCTTCAATATTGAAGTATGCTCTTAACCTCGCACTCACAGAGATATAGGTGATTCAAAAACTATTGGAAGAGTGTCCTACGTTCCTTGACTCTCATTAAAACGTAACAGGATTGGTTCATGCTGCTAAACCAAGAATTGTAAAAAATCCAATTAATATAATTAATTAAATTCTCCCACAAGGATCATGTCAATTTATATTCTAGGTTAAGGTAGTGGATTTAGGTAAATAAAAACATTACATGGTCATTTCTCATTGAAACATAGACATTGTCCTGGGGATCTTGAAGTCATTTCTAACAAGCACGCTTTACTATTACAAGAATGGACATGCCATTTTTTGGTGTCAACGTTGAGGTGAAATTGACATATTTTTGTGAGCCTCCCAACTTGTTCAAGTCAATGGATTGATTGAATGGTGATAGCTGTAACCCCTTGTCCATAACTTGTGAAGAAGCATCTAAGTAACCAATCATATGTTTACTTCCATGAGGCTTTTGTGGGATTGAAATGGAACTTGAGAGAAATAGTGAGATCTTCATTTGAGTTCATCACCTTGCACATACCTTTATATAATTTACTTTATCATACCTTCACTTTCCTTACTCAAAGGATTCCATCATTATCATTTACGACTTTCAGAAACCCCTTTCAATAATTGCAGATTTCTTGAGTCTTGTTAGAGTATGAGAAGTGTGTTGTTTATATTTTCAGCATCATACTAATTACTAAAACCACTTTGATCACCATTGGAGAAACATTTAGAAACCATAATGTACAACAATTTAATAGCTTATGTCTTGAACTCAATGGTTTTTTGGTATTTCATCTCGTAAAGTTAGGTTGATAGTCCACATCCTCTTTGCATATTAGGTCATAGCATGTGGATTACCTTTATAATGGGTTGAAGTATTTGTATATTACATTTTGTTCCCAACCAATAAGGATGTTTGAATGTAAAAATGTCACCCAAAAGCTACCTCATTGAAGACGTATTCGAGTGTTATCTTTGGCATGATATACTTATCTAAATTGAAAATGGAAGCTGGCGAATGCTTCAACTTGAGATAACCTTTAAATTTTATACAGCAGGGCTATGAACAAAAATGATAAACAATTAAGGACTAAATAATGATTAGGAGTGCTTCCACCAAGGTTTTATTCCCTGTCGAATATGGTTAATCAGTTCGGTGAAAATGTGCATACCTTTAATTAGTATTGACCTCAAAAAACAATTTTCTAATGTTAAAACTTTGATGTTTTAAAAAATATCTATCAAATTATAAAAATATCATTTAGGTTAAAAAATAGGTCTCCAAACATTTCTCCTATGGGGTATAGGACAAAAACAACAAAAACAATAGAATATATATCAAACAACATGCCTATCAGCTCCAGAGATAAATCAATTTCAGCGTTAATTTGCTATATCATAAAACCAATTTGAGGGAAAATTATTTTGAAGAAATAATACCTCATCCAAGTGATCCACTGTAATGTCAAACGCTAAGTTTGGCCTAATTTCTCTACTAATGGTTGGTGTATTTTGATTGAAGGTTTTGATCAAACACTTGTCTTTACATAACCAAAAGTTGACTTCACTAATTCTATAGTTGTGTGTGATATATGGATTATATCTCAAGTTTTTTTAAGTTTACATGTGCAATGAGAGATGGTTTCCTCATAACTGCATGAGTTTGGAAATAGTTATCAACAATCACAAGTATGTATCATATGAACAACTTAAACACACAATAAAAGTGGTTGCTAATAAATTGATTTATCATTAAGTTCTAACCTGCATCCAGATGAATTACAAACCCCTTGATTGAGCTATAGTGACCTATTTCTCGCCAAAGATGTCAAAAAAATCATTTAAATAAATATTTCCACACATAAATCACATAACAACAGTTGTGGATTCCTGATTCCACCCTTTTTGCACATGTCGTCCTGATTACTTTATAATGCTGATACAAATTAACTGTAAACCCCCCTTTTCAAACCGTAACTAACTAATTTAAAGTCCCGCGATTTACCTCAATAAATTGTTGAATATTAACAATAAATTTCAATGACTTTTCCTTGGGGTTGACAGTCCCAAGTGTTGCATAAGCTAGGCCCCTGTAGTTTCCAACAGTCTTGGTGATATGCATAAGTATCAAGGCTGACAAGTAACATCCCGCTCTTCCAATGATGTGGAGTTTTCTTGAAACTGGTCACTTTGTAGTGCTAGGAAAGTGTATGAATACAATCTCTTACCAAAAAAAATGTAAATCCGTTGGTCAAATTCTAAGTAAATTCGAAGTGTTTCTTTTAAATTTGAATATGAACCTCGTCACATAAAGTATAACTTTATAAAAAGGAAGGATGAAACATGTTTAGAATTCTTTTCCTTGCTTTTTCTTCAAAAAGTTTCTTGACCCCTCTTATTTGACCCTCCCTTATTGGGTTTTTCTGGCCTTGCCTCAACTGACCTACTCATTTTTTTTTTCTGTCGTGCATTCTACAGGAGAAAACAGAGCAACTCGTGTGCCAATTTTAATTGATTTGCAACAAGATAGTTCAGTTAGCAGTAGGGATCTAATTCTCCAAATTGAAAACAAGTCTCATACAGTTTCTGCTAGTGAGTACATTCTCTCCATTAATATGGTTTAAAATTATTGTTTTTCTTTATTGCAGCATATGGTATATTCCTTCATTGTTTTGGACTACCTTCATTATGTATCGCCTATAAGTCATTATGTTTCAGTAGTGTGGAGCCTCTACCTCTCCCTCTAAACGTTTATATTCCCTCTGCATACTTAGTGTAAACTTATTCAATCTTCCCAGAGATTGTGACAAGCAATGTTCCATGGAGTTTCAGGGATGTGAGAGCAGGAAAATGCATCTAGGGGATATGTAGAAGCACCCTCCAAAATTTTAGGGAATGTTGTTGGGAACATCGTGGTCTTTAACATAGAGGAACCCCCTTAAATACTAAACATTTAAATTACAACATATGAAACTTGAAATATAAATGATAAATTATTGGAATTTTATAATTTTACATGTAATGATGTGACACGATAATTAACAAATCATAATTGTGATTCATAAATTATCTGTAAACTAGCATCACTGTTTTTGTAAAAAGTGAGCGTGGGAGTGTCTCATTTTTTATTATTTAATGGAAACGTTCCTCTAGTGCACATTCAATTAAACATTCTTTGTTTTTTTATTTCTTTGTTAATGAATGCCAGTCTTATATCCTCTTATCTTGAGTCATTAACTAAAAAAAACTTGATGCCCTGGCTGCTGATATTGCTCATTCACAGAAAAGTACAACCATGACTAACTTCATCTATTTCTTATTTTAGATGCACTTCGTCACTCTCTCCAAGACAAGCTAAGTAAAGGATCGGGAAGAAGTCGTGTAGATGAAATATACCTGAAGCTTCGCACGAGCACTTGTATGTTATTTATTTTTCTTTCTGTATTGGCTGTATTATGCTGGTTTGCGGTTAATAAATTCAGAGAGAACTTGAAAATAGATGTAACAATTTTTCTGCTCTTTAATGCTCTTTAGAAGAGCATTAGAATATGAATACGAATACCTGGTCCCGCCAACTCATTTTTCCATTTCTGAAGAGCTCCTTTTATTGAATGTGACATTTGATTTTGACTGGTGCTTTTTAGATGCCATTAAAGATGAATTGCTGAAAAATTAAAATATAACACTAGTGTATAAGTTTCAGCCCATTCATAATGTGTGCGCTGCAAAGGTCTTTGTGAAGACCCTGAATTTATCTTGGTATGAAATAGTCACTGTAAGGTTGTTGAGATGATTTGCAGACAATCTCTTTTCATATGTTGCCTCTTTAGCGACGACAATTGTGCTTAATCTGTTATAATGTCGATGACGACAAATCGATTACCGAAACTGAACCAATTATACAACATTCCAAAAGACTCATCCACATCAGTTGAAGCTGTGATGGACTATTTTTAATTCCATAGAGATGACCACTTCCATTTCCATCTTCCTCATATGTATTTACATATGGACACACATTAGAGACTCGGTGTGCCATGTAAAATTTGAATTGTGCTAATACATTTGTGAAAATGCATTCATTTATTGTTTTCAAGAGTTGATATAAAATATCAATTCTAATTTCTTGTTTTCAAGAGATGATATCAAATATCAATTCTAATAACTTTTCATGTTGTGTGAAGTCGCATGGCTCAAGGGAGGGAATGTTCTAAAAGGATTGATTTCCAAATAGTTATGATGAGAGGATATTATGGCACAACTTATAAGCCCTTTCTTAGACAAGATGGGCATATTTATTGTAGCAAAACAAATGCTTCAAGTATTCATTCATGCCATAGAATTTACGTTTGTGGTGGGGGATCACTTTGTATTTCATGGGATTTCCAATAGGTGTGCCTTCATGAATCAAAGATTAGCCAATAGGTAGGCCTTCAATTTTGAAAAATTCCAAGTCATTGAGATCTTTTGGACATCCAAGAAACCTAAAGAAGCAACTAGAAGTTGTTAACATGAACTCCCATTATAGCAGGAATGCATCCAACTCAGATCAACACTTGAGTGGGAGAGTCCTAAACCACGAGTGCTCTCCCTAGATGCAACTACATGAGGCACCACTGTCACCTTAGTGGACAACTCCTCTCACTTTTGACCCGCTCTCAAAGGTCAAGGGGGTTTTCCCTATGAGTATTTGATTCTAGATTAATTTTTAACTGAATTAAAGCTTGGATTGATTGTTTAAATCTGGTTAGATTGTACAAGTGTATTGTAGATGTAATTCATCCACATAAGTGATTTCCAAAATGAGCGTTGTAAGTACAATTAAATTTGAAGACAACCACTTAGGAAATAAAGAAGCCTTACTTTAGAGATTATTCCAATGAAATCAAGCAAGATCCTAGTCGACAGATTTTGCAAATAGATGATAAAATGAAGCCAATAAAATATGTTGAAATCTAGAAATTAAATGATGTAAACTCACAGGAAAATTCCATAATTGATTCAAGTAATCAAAATCACTCCTTAAACCCAATTTATATGAATCAATTTAGCACCTAGGGTTTGCTGTAAGACTATTATAGATTGCAGAAAAAAAAGGTACACATTATAGTGAATCTAATGATTAATTATTGAATCAATTAATTAAATTTTCCAACACTTTTTGGGCCTATCTCAAATCTGTTTTAGGGCTGTTATAAGATGACAAATTCTAGAAAGTAAACTAGCTAGATGCAAGCCTAAATTAATATCCATACAAATTTAAATTCTAGGACAGAATTAAACTTGAAATATGGAAATGATGGAATATCAAGGTAAAATTCACATTTAAAATGACAAAATAGAAAATAAAAAGGAAATTTTTAAGGGTCTTTTAGACGGTGGTTTGGGGAAAGACTACTTCCTTTAGCTTTTGACAAATGGGGTCAAGAGAACAGATCTCGATGGGATAGTTTATTAGGGTTTCTAGGTTTGAAGTTATTGAATACATAAATTCTCCAAGAAAGGGTCTTTCTATGAGAATAAACCTTTGACTAACAACCTAGTATATGCTCCAACAATGAAAGATTGAACCTGTAGTCACTCCTAAAGGATTCCAAATACAAACAATCTACCAATAGCTATAGCATATAAAGAAAGGAAAGAGATTTTCATTTACTTTCTTCAAAGCAGTAAATTCTACGATTTATTGAACTAGATTGACTGACCTTCGCAATGAAGAGGGTTCGAGTATCACATCCAAGCTTGATCTACCATAATATCCATCTCATATTCTAAGATAGGTATTCTCATACATCCACTAGCTTTAGATAAAAAAATTGGATCTCTATTATCCAGCTAGCATCTACAGCAGTTTATATTTTTTCATTGAAGTATGCCCAGTTTGTGCAATACCAAGGAGAAATTTGAAGTCCTGGAGAACACTTTTTTCCATTGATGTTAGTGCATCGAATTTTCAAGGCATGTATTCACCTTATTTTTTAGTAAAATCCATATATGGAAATTTGGCATTAAAAGTCTGATTTATGCTTTATATTATTACTATAGCATTTTATTTTGCATGCTTAAATGTTGTGGATGGTAAATGTTACATATGCTATAAGAAATTCCTTCTAAACCATATAAAGACAATCATTATAAGGATTGAACAACTACTGCTACATTCAACAATATACACTACAACGGTTTTTCAAAGTCACGGACCAAATTACTTATAGTCCATTACAACCCAGTGTATGCAAAGTGTTTGTAAAAACATATACTCAATCTCTACTGTGAACCGGGAAGAAACCAGAATTCTATAGAGGGTGTACTCTACGGCAGAGATATATCCATAGAGTTAAGAGTAATTGCATGAATCCTGAAACCCTTCCAGACCACTTAAATAGTCAATGCGTGAAGAGGGAAACATGAACATAGAAATACATTCATTAGAATAAAATTATCCAAACTTGTTGGTTAAATGTCTTTGGTTATACTCTGGTCAGATAAGCTTATATGTGATTTCTAGCATGTCAAGTTGTCTAGCCTAAAGTTAGAGGAAGATCCCTTACCTACGCTGACCTTGTTTTGAACCCTTGTAACATTATAACATTATAACCCTTTTAACATTATATCATTTGTACCCTTATAAAATTAACATAACATTATAACATTTTGAACCCTTATAAAATGATAACATTATTATTTTTTAAACCCTTATAAAATGATAACATTATAACATTATAACCCTTTTAACATTATAACATTTGAACATGGCAAATAGTTAGTATGTTCAACCCTTATAACATTTGAAATAAGCTTATACTAACATTTCAGCATATTCACTATGTTATAACATATTTGCTAGGTTGCTATGTTATAACATATTCGCTATGTTGAACATAACATTTGAACATGTTATAACCCTTATAGTATGTTAAAATGTTATTCTATGTTCAAATTATAACATTTGAACTTGTTGATGAACATTATTTTAAAAAAAAGACATTTCCATCGCTATAGCAACACCAAGCCATAGCAAGTTTCGACGAACTTGCTATACTAGTGACGGACATTTCCTTCAATAGTATAGCAAGTTCGACGGAACTTGCTATAGCTTGGCATAACTATCGAGACAGATCTTTGTTGCTACACAAACAAATGTTCATCACAACACCTTTTTTTTCATTTTTTTTAAATACTGACCGTCGTTGCTCTAGCGATGAATGCTTCATCGCTACACCAATGACGTTTCATCGCAACGTTATTATTATTTTTTACAATATTGCATATTTTTGTCGCTATAGTGACATAGTTTTGTCGCCACTTTTTTGGTATTTTTGTCGTCACTTTTTGGTATTATCATCACTGTAGAGACGAAATAAGGTGGTTCATCGCTAAATATTCATCACAATAGCAATGAAACTTCATCACAAAAGAAACTGTTAATTTTTCGCAAGAGCAATGACCCTTCATTACAGTAGAAACCATCCATTCATCGCAATAGCAATGAAGTATTAAAAGTGTTTCTATAGTGACGAAATTTTTTCCATGAAAAGAAGGGGTCGTGTACGTCCCTATATAAATG
>LPNX010759493.1:166968-236576 GCA_001517045.1 Pseudotsuga menziesii | reverse complement strand
GAAAGATGAAATATACTACAATCAATCAATCACCTAGATCACATTCTAATATATCACACGATTAGAATCAGATATATACTTTTCAACAAGATATATCAAATATACTACAATCAATCAATTACGTCATAATCACATTCTGATTTATCACATGATTAGAATCAGATATATACTTTTCTACATGATATATGCAATATAGTACAATCAATCAATTACACGTATCACATCCAATCGATCACATGATTAACATCAAGTATATACTTTTTCAATAAGGATACATGAAAAACTTTATGCACTTTAATACAAGTAGGAAATGCGATCTCATATGCAATGGGTCCTATATTGACTAGGATGTCAAAAGGGCCATAGTATCTAGAAGCTAGTTTGGAATAGTTTCCCAAGTTCAAGGAAATATTTTTTGGTTTGACTTTCAAGAATACATGATATCCTACTTCAAACTTCCTTTCAATTCCTTTCTTATCTGTATAACTCTTTTTCCCATCTTGAGTTGCTTTTAAATTTTGTTTCATTTGAATCACATGATCTTCTATATCCTTCAAAATTTCAAGTCCAATGATGATTTTTTCCATTGGGTTGTCCAAACTGATAGGAATATTGCACATTGTCCCATATAATGCCTCAAAAGGACTCATCTTCAAAGAGGCATGGTATCCATTATTATAGGAAACTTCTATTAAGTGAAAATGATCGTTCGACTTGGATGGTCAATTTGTCACATACATTATCAACATATCCTCAATCACTTGATTGAATATTTCTTTCTAACCATCTGTATAAAGATGGTAAGGTGAGATCATGTTTATACTTGTACCAGTACTATGAAACAAGTATTTCCAAAAGTTACGAGTAAACTTTGAATCTTTTTTCGACACTATACGTTTTGGAATACCTTTCATTCTTCCATCCTCTCTCATAAAGATGTCTACAATGTTAAATTCTATATGAGTTGTTTTCACGGGAATAAAGTGAGGTTCTTTAGTCAACTTATCGATTACTACCATAATGGTGTCATGATGTGATCCTGTTTTATGAAACTTTGTGATGAAATCCATAATCACCACATCCCATTTCCATTCTGGTATAGGTAAGGGATGCAACAACTCAGCTAGATGTTGATGATCTACCTTAACTTTATGGCATTCTATGCATCTAGATATGTATTATGCAACATCATGCTTCATTCGTGGACAATAGTACTACTTTTTGACAATTGCTACTATCTTTTATTAACTTGAATTCCTAGCATAAGGTACATTATGCATCTCATCTAGAACCATCTTTCTTATTTCTCCAGAGTTTGGCACATAAACCCTATTCTTATGCATGGGGATTCCATTTTATTTCATCTGATATTTATCAAACTTCCAAGGAACTTCTTGTTGTTGTAATTGATCTCCTACCTAGAAGTAATGTTCATATATATCATTGGATTCAATGATCCTATCCTTTAGATCTTGTGTACTATTATTGATAGTTTCTACATGCATCACATGCACCTTCCTACGCAGTGCATCAACTACCTTGTTTTCCTTTCCTTTGATGTGCTTGATATCAAATTCATATTCACATAGTGATTGCATCCTCCTTCTCTTCCTTGAATTTAGAGTAGGCTGCTCAAAAAAAATATTTCAAGCCATCATGATCAGTCCTTAACTCAAATTTCTTACCCATCAGATTGTGCTTCCACATGTTCAAGGAATGGATGATATATGAAAGCTACAGATAATGAGTGACATAAATTTATTTATGCTCTTTTATCTTTCTAGATTCACAATTGATCATATGACCATTCTGAGTCAATACTCCAACAATGCCTTGCTTACATGTATCAATGCATACTATAAAGCTTCCATTAGGATCTACAATCCTCAAAACTAGTCCATTGATAAGAAATTCCTTGAGTCTTTGAAAACCATCTTCAAGATTAGAATTCCTTTCAAAATTCGCACCCTTCTTTTGTAAATATGTAATGGGATGATCTATCTTTGAGAAACCTTCAATGAATCTTCACTAGGACCCTATCAACCCTATAAAAGATCTTACTTCTGATACATCATTTGGTGTTTGTTATTCCTATTAGATTTTAATTGTTATTCAAGATATTAAAACTTTTAGAATCATAAAATCATAACCATATGCAACAGGATCACTGAAAGAAAAACAAACACAACACAAAATAAATACACAAGAAATTTATCGTGGGAAACCACACAGGAGAAAACTCAGAAAATTCTTCTCTATAGATTTGTCACTTACTACAATGTCAGATGGAGATAGAAAGACCAAAATATAATTGCTGCAATTTCTTATTCTTCTCTTCCATAGAGAACTCGTCTTTCTCTCTGTTAGAGAGAACTTACATGAGCTTGCAGTGTTTACAAATGAGGGAGGGAACCTCCCTATTTATACTGTTCATGTGTGTGACCTTTTTTCCAGCAGGGTCGACTTCTAGACCTGATTGGGACAACCCATCATAGGGGTACTCAAATAATAAATTTTACAATATTATTTTTGGGACTATTGCACCGACTTACAATGAAGGTTTTACCTTTACTCTTACATGACCTATTACATTAATGATACCTTCTGATTGGATGGAAAACATCCTAGAAAGGAGGTACAATAAAAGTACAACAAAACATAATAATAATACAATGAATAATATATTCCAAAGCTACATTTACAACAATAGTTCCATTATAGCCATTATCTTTTCAGGATCCATCGAGATTCCTACTTTGAATATGATGTTCCCCAAGTATTGAGTTCTACTTTGGTAAATGGAACACTTACTTATCTCAGCATACAATTTATATTCTCGAAGTACTTGTATCATCAACCTTAGATGATATTCATGTTCTTATTTTGTCTTGGAATAGATGAGGATGTCATCCAAGAATACAACTACAAACTTATCTATGAACTTTTTGAAAATCCCATTCATCAAACACATAAATGTTTTCGGTGCATTGGTCATCCTAAAAGGTACCATTGTGAAATCATAATGACTATACTGGTTTGTTAATGATGTCGTATTGATGTATTCATCTTTTATCATAACTATATCTTAGATATATATTAAAGAATACCTCGGCTCCTCCTAGCGGATCAAATAAGTATTCAATCCTTGGAAGGGGATACTTGTTTTAGATTGTTTGTTTGCTCAACTAGCGATAATTTATATAGAGTCTTAAATTTCCATATGTGGAAATTGAACCCAGGTGTTTGAACAATTACACTCACAAAAATTGCCAATTACACATGCAAATTACACACAAAGGAGATTGAATATGGAGAAGAACACTAATTTGTATTGAATAAGTGTACAATATCCAACCTTTTGAAGTCATAGGCTGCCACAATAAATAATTACATGAGATATTTGAATGCATTGGGATGCTAGTCAAATTGGTCAAAAGCAGGCTTACTAAATCTAAGCAAATCCCCCATAGGTGCATAAAGCAGTTTCCAAATCTATCTAAGAGCTCACGAATTGGAAAAATCAATTAGGAAAGATAATAGGTGATGGGAGGACAACTCATACATGCTTTTATTAGGAGAAAAGAGTGGAGGATGATGAGGACAAAAAACAAGTTAACTTCACCTAGTCAAACTTTTCCAATTGCCTTAAAACTCAGCAAAAGCAAGCAATAAAACAGAAAAAGCAGACATGCACTAGGAAGGACAAGAATAAAGCAGAATTGATTCCAAGTGGTTTCCCAAGTGCTCCATGACTTAGTTTTAGCAATTTTGACCACTTTGGACATGTCGAGGACAACTTGCATAAGGTGGAATATGGAAACTAGGCAAATAAGACAAATATGGATTAATTAATGTCTAAGGTAGCTAACTATGGGTTGATTATTATAACACCCCCCTTAACCCTAACTTATGAGTAAAATATCAGAAAATTATAGGGCCTAATAACAAGGCTTAGTCACCCTTTACATATTGCATGTCCATTTAACCAAGGAAAGAGGCAAAAACCCAGTGGGAAAAATCCTCCCTTAAACATGGACAATAAAACAAAATTTGAAAATATTGTCATCACTCATGCTTCACA
This sequence comes from Pseudotsuga menziesii, assembly GCA_001517045.1. NCBI lineage: Eukaryota > Viridiplantae > Streptophyta > Pinopsida > Pinales > Pinaceae > Pseudotsuga > Pseudotsuga menziesii. The sequence continues at coordinate 232,495 of LPNX010759493.1, read as the reverse complement.
GCATGATCAAAAATCCCTAGCCATGATTTGATATTGTTGAATTTCTTCTCACAAAAAACTTTGGTGAAGATATCTGCTACTTGTTTTGAATATGAACAGAAGAGTAGGTGAATGGTGCCATCATGCACAAGCTATCTGATGTAGTGCATATGGATCTCAATGTGTTTGGTTCTCTGTCTATTAATTGGATCATTGCATATTCAAATGGTACTCTGATTATCACAATAGATAGTAGTTGAGTATTCTGATTCAAAGCCACACTCACCAAGTAACCCCTGCAACCATAAAAATTGGGTTGTTGCATTTACAACTCCTCTGTACTTTGCTTCTGTAGATGAGAGTGCAATGGCACTCTATTTCTTGATTGACCGGCTGATTGTTCCTTCAACAATCATGAACACATATCCTGATGTTGACTTTCGATCTGTAGTTTCACCTGCCCAATCACTGTCAGTAAACCCAATCAAATCAAGCTTAGATTTAGCTTTGTAGAATATCCCATGAGTCCTTGTTCCCTGAACAAAGTTAAGGATCCTTTTTCCTGCTCTCCAATGGATCTCATGAGGCTGATCCATGTATATTGAAGCCACACTTACTACATAATAAATATTTTTTTGATTATGTGTAAGGTAAAGAAAACACCCAATCAGTTGCCTATACAGTGTATTATTTACCATAGGTGAAGAATCTGCTTCTTCAAGCTTAACTCCTGAAAGGAAGGGAGTCTTGCTTGGCTTGCAATCCTTCATGTTGAACTTGTTTAGAAAATACAAGGAATACTTGGACTGATGTAATTTAATTCCATGTTTGTTTTGAGCAATCTCGAGCCCCAAGAACTGGCTCAATAACCCCAAATCAGTCATAGAGAATGCATGGTTCATTGCATCCTTCAAGGAGGCAATTTCATCCTTTGAGATTCCTGTAATGAGAAGGTCATATACATACAAGACAATAATCATAAAATAACCATGAATCAGCTTCAAATAAACATTAGGATCTTACTTTCATCGAACAAAATTCAATGATAGCAGAAAGCCATCAATCTTGGCATACCAAGCCCCGGGGGCTTGCTTAAGCCCATACAAGGATTTCTTTAACCTGCACACAAGAGATGGATTAGTAGAAAATACTTGAGGCTGCTGCATGTAAATCTCTTTATTAATATCTCCATTCAGGAAAGCACACTTTACATCCATGTGATGTACCTCCCACTTCTTCGAAGCTGCAATGGCTAAGGCTAGCCTGATGGAGTCCATCTTTGCCACTGGTGCAAAGGTCTCATTGTAGTATATGCCATGTACCTATGAGTAGCCCTTGGCTACCATTATTGCATTATATTTCAAAGGTGAACCATCAGCAGCAAAAAAAAAATTGTAAACCCACTTACACTGAACTAGCTTCCTCCCTGGGGGAAGATCAACCAGCTCCCAAGTTTTGTTCTTCTGGAGTGAGCTGAACTCTTCTTTCATGGATGTTTTCCATCTTGGATCATGTGCTAAATATTCATATGTTTGTGGTTTTGATTAAACCATTATATAGCATTTCTCTACAAACAAAGGGTCTTTCATACACAGAGCACTCTCAAACTGAGATCTAGTCTTCCTAGGATCATTAGGATTTCCAGCTAGTTCTCCAGCTGCATGAATGGTATTTGCTGCCCATTTTGGTATTGTATTAATATTAGGATCTGAAATTAAATCATCATTATCAGACATATCAGAATCAGCAAAATCAACTATCTCTTCACTTACGTTCAATGGTTCTGGTGGTGAAGAGGATTCTCCAACTTCCACTGCTCCTAAAGGCTCTTCTTGGAACTGAACACTCCTTTCAATGAAGGCTTTGTTTGTGATAAAATTGATCAGCTTGTACCCTTTTGAATCTTCAGAGTATCCAATAAATAGACACTCTTGGCTTTGGGGTTGCAAAGCCTTCCTCTTTTCTATTGGAATTCTAGCCAAAGCCCTTGAGCCAAAAATTTTGAAATGGGTTCCATTTGGCTTGTGCCCACTCCATGCTTTGAAAGGAGTCATACCATCAAGCTATTTATGAAGCACCCTATTCTGGATATAGGCTGCACAATTTATAGCTTCGGCCCAAAAATTTGGTGGCAAAGTCTTAGCCTCCATCATGCAGGTTGCCATCTCTTTCAGTGATTTGTTTTTCCTCTCAGCAACACCATTTTGTTGTGGTGTGTAAGGGATAGAATGCTGCATCTGAATACCTACATCTACACAATATTGAATGAACTCATACTTGACATACTCACCACCATTTTCATATCTGAGGACCTTGAGTTTCCTCCCAGACTGGTTTTCAACCAAATCCTTAAAGACTTTGAAGAGGCCAAAAACTTCAGACTTGTGTTTCAGGAAGTAAACCTAGCAGTACCTAGAAAATTCATCTATGAATGTCAATGTATATTTGTACTGAATCATTGACATATGAGGAAATGGGCCAGCAACATCACTGTGGATCAACTCAAGAGGTGCAGAGGTTCTCTCATGACTAGCTTTCTCAAATTTATGCTCTGGGTGTTTTCCTAAGATGCAACCTTGACAGACTCCTTTGGAAAACTTAATCTTTGGTAACCCTATGACCATTTATTTTTCACTAAGATCAGAAAGATACTTATAGTTAAGGTGGCCAAATCTTTCATTCCAAATCGTTCTTGCCTCATTAGCATGAATCAGAAGGGCAGAGGGGTTTGAGTAGGGTAGGAAGTGTGAGAACATGTATACCTTCGAAGTGTGATTTGCAATTCCTTTTGCAATGAATTTACCACTTGAGATCTCTGTGATCTCAACTTCATCAGGGGAGAATATGACCTTCTTTGGAGACCCTGTGTGGGTCATCTGATTTACTGATAAGAGGTTAGAGGCAAGACCTGGAACATACAATACATTGCTAAAATTACCATGGTCAAGATCAATCGTCCCTTTGCCCAAAATTTCAATGAGAGAGTCATCTCCTAGTAATATTGGTGGACCTTTCGACATGTCAATTGAGGTGAATGCCTCCAGTGTCGAAACCATATGTCTTGAAGCTCCAGAATCAATGATGAAACTAGGTGATCTTGATGTGCCAGCAACCAATGCATGAACTCTCTCTCTGTCTTTTGAATTTGATCCTCCTTCTCGCTTCTTTGAGCTATCAGGAAGGGAGATGCCATTCTTCTCCAAGAGTTGGGTCAGCATGTCAATTTTCTTCTTCATGCAGGAGCTTTCAGGATGATTTCCCTTACTGTAGTATGTGCACTTGCTCATTTCTCCTTTGTTATTTTTCTTCTGGAGGTTCTTCTTGGAACCTTGGGGCTCCTCTGGAGACTTGTTCTTATCTCTCTTTTGCTCAGGTGGCTTCTTAGCTTTCTTCTTTCATTTTGTATCCACCCTATAATCTCCAACAACCAGAGCTTGGTCTTTGGAAGGTTTGATGGTGCCCATGATCACCAATTTATCTTATTCTTGTGTGAGAGACTCCATGAAATCTGCAAGGCTAGGCATTTTCCAAGCTCGAGCTGTCAACTTTGTGGCATGGAAGGTCGAGACAAACACTGAATAGTTAGGGCCAAGCTTCAAGAGTATGGCCAAAACTAGTTTCTCCTCCTTCTTTTAGATTCCACACTATTTTAGCTACAAAACAAGGGCTTTGAACTTGGAAAAGTAGAGTTGCAGGGATTCGAAGTTGTTGGGACTCAGGGAGATCAATTCATTTTCAATTTGATGTCCCCTCATCTCATCTGTCTTACCAAAAATCTCAAAAATCTTCTACGATAATTCATTTGATGATGTTAATCCATCAAGATGGTAAAGGAGGTCTCTGGATATGCTCAGACACAGGAGACCATAGGCCTCATCCCTCCTGTTGTGCCATTTAATTTTCTCTATAGCTGCATTGGGATATTCTTTTGTTTCCATAGTCACTCTGTAGAGGCATTTCTTTCCCAATAGTATCTCCATCTCTGCTTTCCATTCAAATAAGTTAAATGGACTCAAGATGATCTTCTGAGATTGATCCATAGATCAGAAATTGTGCCTTCAGTTAGCAGAATGCTCCCAGTCAATGATGTTGAACCTGCAATAAAAAATTGGAAGGAGAGAAATTGATCTACAAAGGTTCTAATACCATGTGGAAATTGAACCCAGGTGTTAGAACAATTACACTCACAAAAATTGCCAATTACACATGCAAATTACACACAAAGGAGACTGAATATGGAGTAGAACACTAATCTGTATTGAATAAGTGTACAATAGAAAACCTTGTGAATTCATAGGCTGCCACAATAAAATAATTACATGAGAGATTCGAATTCATTGGGATGCCATTCGAATTGGTCAAAAGTAGGCTTACTAAATCTAAGCAAATCCCCCATAGGTGCATAAAGCAGTTTCCAAATATGTCTAGGAGCTCACGAATTGGAAAAATAAATTAGGCAAGCTAATAGGTGATGGAAGGAAAACTCATACATGCTTTTATTAGGATAAAAGAGTGGAGGATGATGAGGACAAAAAACAAGTTAACTTCACCTAGTCAAACTTTCCCAATTGCCTTAAAACTCACCAAAAGCAGGAAATAAACCAGAAAAAGCAGACATGCACTAGGAAGGCCAAGAATAAAGAAGAATTGATTCCAAGTGGTTTCCCAAGCGCTCCATGACTCAGTTTTAGAAAGTTTGACCACTTTGGACATGTGGAGGACAACTTGCATAAGGTGGAATATGGAAACTAGGAAAATAAGACAAAAATGGATTAATTAATGTCTAAGGTAGCTAACTATGGGTTGATTATTCTAACACCATATTTATTCTTCACAAAAAATAGCGGATCTCGCCAAGGTGGCACACTAAGACGTATGTAACCTTTCTTAAATAATTCTTCTAACTACATTTGGAGCTATTTAAATTCTAGGAGAATCATTCTCTAAGGATATTTAGATGAAAGCATTGTGCCGAAAACCAAATCAATATAGAAATCAATGCCTCTCTTAGGAGGAATTCCTAGTAGTTCTTGGTATACATATGCAAACTCTTGTAGCAATAGATAATCTTGCAACTCTAGTTCTTTCCCTTCTTTTGGATCTTCCAAATGAGCTGCATACAACTGGAAACCCTTCCCGAAGAAATTATTTAACTGCATGGATGTGATCATATATCAAAGATATTGGTTTTGGTATACCTATTATTGTCACCTGATTGCATCCTTCATCTAGACAAGTAAAAGTATTGTTGTGTCAATCAAGTATGGCATGATGTGCATGCAACCATTCCATGCCAATAAACATGGCATAGGACCCCAGGGGTATGATATTCAAGTATGTAATGGTATTTAGACCATTCATGTGCAAAGGAAATTTCTTTACTACTTATGTGACCTTTCAATTGGTACCCATAACTAATTGTACTAGGCTTGTTGTCTAAGTTTAGTTTTCCATATACAACATATTTTAACTAGTTTAGGTGCAATGTAACCATGGCTATCCCTATAATTAATCAAAATAGCTATAGGTACATTAGAAATATAACTTCTACCTTAATCATCCTAGATTTATGATCCACTTGTATTCCATCCAAGGTTGCATGAATTCTTGGAATATATCTGCCAACATCACCAACTGTTGAGGATCCTTGAATGTTTTGAATGATGTTTCCCTTAAGTGGACATTCTTTGGCATAGTGATTCTCTTTACATATTCAACATTCAACATGTGATCTTGATCTTTTATCTAAATATGATTCACCTCTAGAACTGCTTTTCTATGGTTGTCTCTATTAATTATTGAACTTTATGAAAGTGGGAGGTTAGAATACTTTTTTCCTCTATTCTTTCTTTCCTTTCTTCATATATTTCCATTTCTTTTGATAAGGATCATTGTTCTTGTTCATATCATACAAATGTATTTCCTTCAAAAAAACTTCTTTGAGGTTATTTGGTCTGTCATACTATATTTTTTCCTTGTAGAAGTATGGTAGTCCACCTAGGAACCTCTAAATCATTACCTTCTTATATTTTACGAAGTTTGCATACTTCATAAATTCTAAGAACCTTTTCTTATAGTATTCCATGGTCATACTTCCCAATTTGAGTTCGAAGAACTCCTCCATGTATTCTTGTCATAATAATGATCCGAGAGGTATTCCTTTTTAAAGTATTTCTTGAAATGTTTCCATGTGATTCTATCTACATTAGTGTCCTTCAACTTGACTAGTTGATCACATCAAATGGACACTTTACCCTACAGATGGTTAGTGGATACCTTTAATTCCATGTTTGGTGAATATTGATGCAATTAGAAGAAATTTCTAAGGTCCAATAACCAATATTTTGCCTCTTCTCTGTGTTTTGCTTCTCCATCAAAGGTTGGAGTCTTGGTCCTTCTCAGTTCTCCCACAATCTCATTCTAAGCGAATCTCCTCCTCTTATATCTTACTGGGATATTTTTCGGATGCATTATGAGATACTTGATGAATATATCTTCCTCTTCTCTGAAGTGGGCATATGATGAGGTTTTATTGAATAAGATTTGGATCTACCACACTCTCTCATGGGTTCATGATATCTTGTCTCTAGACGGTTTCTTAGGGATGATCTTTGGTTATCTTGTAATTATTTCATATCATGTAGGATTTTTCTTTGGATATGTATGATTTTATCATTGTCTCTTCTACCGGTTCTCACTTCCATCTTCAAACTTCTTATTATGTTGTCCATATACAAGGGTTCATTGCTTCCTTTGGGTGGTTTTCTCATGGATATTCTTCCTCCTTGGCCTAACTTAACAAAATAATATTTAGGGATATAATTTATACGTCCTTCCTCCCAATCCATCGTTGATATCTATAGCCGATCTCTGAACTTTCACTTCTTTAGTCTTCAATTCTTCGTTTAGGGGTTAAAATTTCAGTTTACTAACCACATTGTGGGGTATAATAAGTACTAGAGGTTGTGATGTTTTAATCACCAATAGCTATTAGCACATCCTAAACCTATTTCACAACATACACAACATAATTTTAAATCCACAAACAAAGAGTCACAATTTCATAGAAGGCCCAATAGTTGTAGAGTTGAAAATTAAGCTTTGATACTACTCTCTACTATACCAAACCCCAAATCACACTAGTGAGGTTGAATACACAGGGATTATAATAGTTAAAGGGGTGATTATAATAATTTCACAATATAATAAGGTTCTCTAAGGAGAGTCCATCCTGCCAACAAGCCAATAAAATACAAAAATCACCCATTAAAATGAAGATGACACTTCTGATGTAAATGTTTCCCCAAATGCACATGCATTGCAAGGTACCTGCAACATGAATGAAACTAGGTCAAATTAACCTTTTCATATGAAATTTAAACACCTCCATCATTTATAATGTATCCATTAAGCCACAATATAAATCAAATGTATAGATGCTCACAAAAAATAGTTTTACAACATTAAACAATTCAGATTTACCAAACTAAAACAAATCAAATTTATGACACAAAATAAAGTATATTTGTGAAACTAATCTACAGCCAATTAAACATATACAATAAAATATCTATAGTTTTCATTTATTTACACATGAATTTCCTAAGAACCAAATATACTATCTTCCATAAAACATAAACAAAATAACATATACTAGATTCTATAACACAACCAAATTTGCTCTACGAGCTGCCAATTTAACACTGCTAAATCAACCATATAACGTAAAAATATAATAAAATATGAAGCATAAATATTATATATAAAATCATCCTCCATGGGTACATATGAAATAATAAACATAGTAAATAATTGTCAAGTATAATACTTATATCTAAATAATGAAACTATATTTAACAGAACAACATTCAACCCAACCAGTAAGAAAATGAGAGTAATAGGAAAAGGAGGGAGAGTGAGGAGGAAGGAGTTACGAAATTTTTTGGAGGAGGGTGATGTTTTGATGAAAAATGGTGGAGGAAGATGGGGGGGGGAGGTATCTTGGCTTCCCAATCCCCAGAAGCAGAGGGACTAACAATCGATGAGATTCTAATAAACCTTTCTGAAAGTCTGAACCAGGGTAAAGTAGGAAAGGGTAGAAAGCCAGGGAAATGTATGCCAAAAGCAGCCCTGATTCCATCCATGATGGTTAGGTCTTCAAAGATAAGATATCAGATCCAATATATGTCTGATCAGACCCTAATTGGGAAATTTATAGGATTGCATCCATCGAAGAAATCCCTGATATGGTGGATCAATTCTACCTGGAAACTGAAGGTGCATTTTGATCTCCATCTGGTCTCAAAAGGGTTTTTCATGATCTCATTTATTATTATGGAGGATAGGAACCATGTCATAGATGGGGCCCTTTATTTATATTATTCTTTAGGCTTATTCATGTTCCTCTTAAAAGAGAAATTATTCCTTGAACGAGAGGATATGAGTGTTTCCCCAGTCTAGATTAGGTTGTACTCTCTTCTGAGTGAATATTGGGATCTAAAAATATTGTAAGACCTGGGAAACTACTCAAGGAAATTCATCAATATATATGAGAAAAAAAATATTCAACGTTACACTACCTATGCTCAACTATGTGCTTATATGGACCTATCTAAAGAATTGTTGGAAGCAATTAGAATGGCATTGGAAGATGAGGATTGGACGCAAACCCTAGACTATGAACAAATCCATTTTTGCTGCTATATATTTCATGAATATAGTCATTTGTTCAAGTAATTCCCAATGAATGAACCTAAAACGAGGTTGGGGAAGGAATGGGATCACAGTGCTGACCGAGGGTTTACAAAGCTATCATCCCAAAAGAGAGGAAGTCAAAAACCGAAAAATCTAGAAATACATAAGAAAATCGCTACCTCAAACACTTTTGAGGTATTGATAATCAGGAGGAGGAGATCATGGAAACCTTAGAAATGCAAACTTGGGTTTTAATCCAATGGGTTGGGAGCCTCATTAGAACCCTGTAAAGGAGTCAAATATCAGAGATACTAAAAGAGATGAAGGTATGGGCAGGAATATGATGCGGAGGCATAAGATATGGATCTAGGGGAACTAGTTCTGGAAAAGAATGAAAAATACTACATAGAGAAAGGGAAAGGGTATGTATCTCGGGAACAAGTAAGCCTCCTCAAGGAATCTATTATGAAGGAAAGATCCTCTAATATGTTAGGTATCATCTCAGGTTCTCATAAAGAGACAAAAAAGAAATCTGAGGAGTAGGGGAAGAAGATAGGTCTAAAAAAAACAAAGAAATGGTTTTAGAAGTAAGTAGGAGGTTGCTCGAGTCAACAGAATACCACACAATCAAATATGGAATAGGGTTGTAAGTTTTCCCAATGAGGCTCCTTTATTGGAATGTTAGAGACTTAAACAACCTGAGAAAAAATAAAAATTATGAGTAAAATGATTAAGAAGATAAACCCGGCTATTGTTTTCTTGCAAGAAATGAAGTGTGTAGTATATTAGATCTAGGAGCTGAAGGGAAGAATTATTAATCTGTCACAGTAATCTAGGGACTAAAACACAGTCTCATAAGAGATTTCAGACAATTAAGCATGAAAATGGCATAATTGTGCTGCAAAATGAGTAGCAGCTCTGTATAATCAATAAAGAATGAGTAATACAATACAATGATCATGCAATATGCATGAATTCCAAGACAATTTGAATTCCCAAGGAAGTCATTTGAATTGAATGAATGGGTGTAGCTTAACTGAATCTCAAGCCATAATAAACACACCTAGTTAACCCACTGATCAAGTCCAGATTGACTCAACTGAGCCCTAACTGTATCAGAGTGCAATGGATGAATGAGTCTAACTGAATGTAGCTCAAACACATGTCCTTACATTCCAATCAACAAGTGGTAGCACATCATTAACTCCAATGAACCTCAATGAGGTTGACTGAATTCAAACGGGTCATCGAAAGTGGTTGGAGGAGCCCTGGTTGTCTCCAGTTCATAAATATTAATAAAAGTAATCAATATAATGAATGGAGACGCCTTCACCACTTAGATTAACTAATTGTAACAATCAGTTAGAAATTAGGTGCATTTATGACACTCAGATCACCCTCGAATGGCTCCCCGATTAAAGGAGGAATCCTAGTTAGCCTCCCCGAATGAAGGAAGATGCCCAATTAGCCTCCTTGAATGAAGGTAGGCATGGGTGTGCTCATGCTGATGTATAGTGACTTATTTACTTTGCAAAAAAAAGCTGGATCAGAAATGTAGCCCTCACGATGCTTCATGTATATCTCCTCATGAATATCTCCATGTATAAAGGCATACTTAACATGCATATGATGCTCTTCCCAGTGCTTAGATGCAGAAATTGCCAAAACTAGGCGGATGGAGCCCATTTTTGCAACTGGTGCAAAAGTCTCGTGGTAGTCCACACCTTGGACCTGGGAGAAACATTTTTCTACCAGACTTGCCTTATATTTTCAGGTTGTTCCATCAGCATCAGCCTTATTCTAAAACACCCACTTGCATTGAACCAATTTCTCCCCCGAAGGAAGAGAAACTAGCTCCCAAGTAGTGTTTTTCTGAAGAGAATTCATCTCTTCATCCATGGCAGCTTGCCATCTCAGATCCTTTCGAGCATGGTAGTAAGAATTAGGATAAGAAATTATCATTAAATAACAATATTTGGACAGAAAATGATCAGGACAAGAGAGCGCAATACCTACTCTTTTGAAATCAGACTGGGTTCTCCTTGGATCATCCAGATTTTCAATGTTATCACCTGCGAAGGAGAGTGTCTGTCTGGCCCAAGTTGGGAGATGATTTTTTATTTCAGGTTCTTATTCAGCATCTAATGTATGCTGTTCACTAATATCAGAAATCATAGGATACAAATCAAGGTCATCACCCCCAATTCCATCATCCAAATATTCACTAGAATAGGAAGGAAATTCAACAGTTCTCTCCTTCACTAGTTCTACCTCCTAAATAGGCTCATCAAACATGACATTCCTTTCAATGATGATATATTTTGTTCCGATATCCAGCAATTTGAAACATTTATATTCATTAGGATATCCAATAAACAGACATTCTATGCTTTGCAGTTGCAAATCCCTCCTTATATCATGCGGAATTCGAGCCCATGCAGTGGACCCAAACACCCTCAAATTCGACACATCTGGCTTGTGTCTGAAGTATGCCTAGAAAGGGGTATTTACTTTCAGGAATGAGTGTGGAAATTTGTTCTATATGTATTCTTCATAATTCATTTCTTCATCCCACAAATTAGCAGCCAACTTCTTTGATTCCAGCATGCAAGTGGTCATCTCCTTGAGAGACCAATTCTTCCTCTCCGCTACATCGTTCTGCTGAGGAGTGTAGGGGACTGAATGTTGGATATGAATACAAATTTGGGAAAATATATATATAAACTCATTACTGATATACTCCCCACCATTATCATATCTCAAAATCTTGATCTTTTTTCCAAATGCATTCTCAATCAGTGCCTTCCAATCAGTGAATTTTTCCAACACTTCCGACTTCTTTTTGATAAAACAGACCCATACATATCTGGAAAAGTCATCCATGAAAGTGATAACGTACCTTGATCCACTCATGTATGTGGTAGGCATGGGTCCACTGATATCAGAATGTATCAGCCCCAAGATGTATGATGCCCGGCTTGCCTTCCCCCGATCAAACTTATGCTCAGGGTGCCTTCCAACAACACAACCCTTGCAAATTCCAGTGGTAGCTTTGATGACCGGAAGGCCTTCAACCATGGAATTATTATATGATTTATGCAATTATTTGAAGTTCAAGTGGCCAAACCTCTCATGCCAACATTATACTAACCTCATTTCCATGATTCAGCAATGCAGTGGGATTTGCATACGCCATAAAATGGGAGAAGTTGTAGGATTTTGCATGATGGTTTGCAAGACATTTTTCTAAAAATTTTTTGGATGCAAGTTCTGTGATCTCTACATAATCTAGGCTAAATGAGACTCTCTTGGGAACTCCCATATGTTTCATTTGATAAACACTTAGGAGGTCTGATACAAGATATGGTACATACATAACATTGGAAAAGAAACCATGCACAAGATTTACAGTACCTTTTTCCTTCGGATATGATTGTGGAGTCATCTCCCATGTGGATGGGAATGGATTTGTCAGTCTCCAAAGATGAGAAAGAGTCTCTTTTATCCATCATGTGATTTTGAAGCTCCTAAATCTATCAAGAGAGCATTGGAATTCGAAGTGATTGCCATGAGAGCATGACCTATTTCATGTAGTGGTTCCCAATCTTCCTAATCTCTCCTTGGAAATCTTTCCAGAAGATTGATGTGATTTTTTTCAAGAAGAGAAGTAGCTTCATCAAGTTTCTTTTTCATGCAACAATGTTGAGGGTGGAATCCCTTCCCACATTACAAACACTTGACTTTTTCCTTTCCATGATTCCCTTTGTTTTTGTTCTTGTTCGAGTCGGAAGGCTCTTCATGCCGCTCGTTTTGAACTTTAGGCTTAGGAGCTTCAAATTTGGTTTTTGTGGGTTCTTTTGCTGGGTTCTTCTGGGTTCTTTGGGCCCAGAAGCATAGAGGGATTGATCACAGGAGGATCTCGTGATCTCCATATGGACAAGCTTATCATGTTCACTTGTTAGGGACTCAATGAAGGCATTGAGTGAAGAAATCTTCCATCCAGGGGTTGTGAGATTCCCCTCATGGAATATAGATACAAACACAAAATAATCAGCTCCATGTTTGGAGAGAATGGAGAGGATGAGTTGATAATCCTCCTTATCCACCTTACACTGCTTCAACAGTAAGACAATGTGCTTGAACTTTATGAAAAAATCATTTAAGGTCTCGAAATTGGAAGGTTGGAGAGACATCAACTTGTTTTCAAGCTGGTAAACTTTCAAATCATCCTTTTTTCCATATAGGGTGTCCAATTTGTCTCAAATTTCCTTTGGATTCTTCAATCCTGAGAGGTGGAAAAGAAGATCCTTGGAAATAGAGAGGCACAAGAATCTAAATGCTTCATCTTTCTTGTTCAAGAATCTAGCTTTGTCTATCACATCAGTAGGCTCTTCTTCAGTGTCCATAGTGACCCAATAGAGTCCTTTGGCACGTAGCTAGATCTCCATATCTCCTTTCCATGAGTGGAAATGGAACGGAGTCAAGAGTTTGACAAAAGAATCCATCTCAAATTGCTGTAGCCAGTGCTTTTCACCTGTTAAAACCTGCAAATCACAACAAAAGGGGCACCGTAAGGTCAAAAATCTTGCACATTTTAGGATTTCATCACACCCATCATAATTGATAAAGCAATCTTGATCAATAATTTCTTTACTTGGGGTATTAAGTGGTAAGCCTTGGCTTCTGGTGCAGTTTTGGAATTTTTAGCTTTTGCTGAATTTTTCATGAAAGATCTGTCAAAAACAATGTTTTTGAGAGATCTGAGCTTCATCCTGCCGTGAGCCTTGATACCATATTAATCTGTCACATTAATCTAGGGACTAAAACAAAGTCTCATAAGAGATTGCAGGCAATTAAGCATGAAAATGGCATAATGGTGGTGCAAAATGAGTTGTAGTTTTGTATAATCAATAAAGAATCAGTAATACAATACAATGATCATTCAAGATGCATGAATGCCAAGACAATTCTAATTCCCAAGGAGGTCATTTGAATTGAATGAATGGGTGTAGCTTAGCTGAATGTCAAGCCACAATAAACACACCTAGTTAACCCACTGATCAAGTCCAGATTGAATCAATTGAGTCCTAACTATATCAGAGTGTAATGGATGACTGAATCTAACTGAAACTAGCTCAGATACATGTCACTACATGCCAATCAACAAGTGGTAGTGCATCATTAACTCCAATGAACCTCGATGAGGATAACTGAAGTCAAATTGGTCATCAGAAGTGGTTGGAGGCAGCCTAGTTGTCTCCAATTCATAAATATTAATAAAAATAATCAATATAATGAATGGAGGTGCCTTCACCACTTAGCTTAACTGATTGTAATAATCAATTAGCAATTAGGTGCATTTATGACACTCAGATCACCCTCGAATGGCTCCCAGATTGAAGGAGGAAGCCCAGTTAGCATCCTCGAATGAAGGAGGAAGCCCAGTTAGCCTCGTTCACTAAAGGTAGGTGTGGGTGTGCTCATGCTGATGTCATAGTGTACTCATCTTATGCCGATTAAGTCAATTAAACTTAGGATAGTGGTTTAACAAGGCCAAATTGACCAAATTAAGTGTGCATGTTGGGTAAATGTCTCCAACAAGAATATGGGCAAGATGTGAATTTATGGCGATAGATGTAAGAGGGTTTTATTGGGGTGTGTGTATCCTTTGGGATCTGTCTCAAGTTAGCCTAAGTGGGTTTCAATGGACTTGGTACTCTCTCACAACATAATTTAGGGTTGTGGGTTTCCCCATCCAAGGGATGATGAACAATGTGTATGGTCCTCAAGGGGCAAGAGACAAACAAGTTTTCCTTGGCTCTCTCAGACATTTGAGGGAGATCTCACCCAATTCCCACTTCCCACTTGGTTGTGGGAGGATCTCACCCAATTCCCACTTAGTTGTGGGTGGATGAAAGTTGGTGATATCAGGCGAGGTGCAGCATGGTCAGATTAGACAATAAATGTAGCAATTAAACCTGATGGGAGACAACGCAAGTGGGAAAGAAACACATTTATGGATAAACAGGACCTTTATATTTCAAGAATCAACAACTGATTTCGTAAATATTTGAGGGATTTGGAAATGATGTCCAAAATCCTTTACACGGGAGTAGCAGAGGCTATAAGAATCATCCATGAGGCATGGACTGAACCATTGTGATCATTGCAAGGAAAATAAAAGCAAAGGCAAGTAGAGGAGAGAAGAAAAGAGTGAAGGAGAAGTAGAATGGTATCCATGTCCTAAATGATTTTGAGAACTAGTACGCAGGGATCACTATTGCACAACGTACCCATCATAGAAGAGCATCCCGAAGTTTGAACTGTATCATCACGACCACCTAGGAATAAGAGGAATGCAAATTACCCAATGTCTCTGAAACGACGAATCAAATAAACTCACAGTTCAATAAGGGAAGTAGAGGAATAAGGTGGCCAAACCATTGCATGTCAGGAGTTATCATATGTGCAAAGCAATGCGCTGCAAGAGTTCAAATGAATTGGGATTTATTTTTTCTCAACCAGTTGATGGAATATGCCATATCGCCGCAAGAGGGGAGAATAACATTTAACTACTCTTGGTTACTAATCCTTATTGCACTTGTGGGGTGGATGGAGCCACATTACTATCAAGGGATATATTGAAGCCGCAACCATCTGCAAAGGAGTGTAGTACAAAAACCTATGGGTGGTCAACCACAAGGATCGAGAAAAGGAAAAGAACATCTAGTTCTACTTGTACTTGGATGCACTACAAGAGGCGGAAGAAAAAATACCGTGACTAACAAACAAAGTTGCGACAAAGTATAGGAGGTTTGCACAATTAGTAATTGGTATGCATACTATCCACATTCAGGAATGGCATGACTGTTAGAAGGAAATATGAACCTCCTGCGGACATGATCTTTTTACCTAGATATGAATGGTTCAAGTATAGAACAAAACACAAACACCAAATGTTAAACTTCCCCTAGATATGGTTCATTAAATGAATATAATGCATCAATACTTCTCTTAAAGGTTTTCCTCATTATCCTCACAGAATAACCTATAAAAGATGGAAAACAACAAGAAAAATGTGATAACATACAATATAATGAACTAGATCTATACTTGTGACCAAGGAATCAAACAATACATACACATGAAACAGTAAATATGGGAAAGAAAAGACATTTTTTATTAGAAATGTTGGACAGAATACAACCTTTATGCCTTGTTGTTTAGATTTCCTTCCAATGGATCCTTTCCTCTAACTTCACCTTGTATCCAATAGCTCAAGAATTATTTTGACAGAGTTTGGATAGGCAACACAATTCTTCCTCCTTTTCCCCATGGGGGATGAACCAATATTTAAAGGAATGGGAGGATAGGAATGGTTGAGGATCTCATGGGTGAGGTGGAGATAAGATCCTAAAAGGGGGGATCTCGAGCTCTAGCTGGTTCTAAACCATAGGGATGAGGCTCCATGAAGGCAATATTCAAGAATCCTCTCGAAGTTTCTCTTTTTGCCTTGAAAACTTGAGCACTGCTCCTTTAATGAAACAAATAGGTGGTGTTAAGGGGGTAAGGCTTCTTGCAGTAAGGATAGAGGTAGTGGCACCACTTGTTTCTCATGTTTCAAGAGTGTTTCTAACTTAGTTAAAGCTTTTTTCCAATGGGGAAAGAATGTTACGTGCTCAGTATAAGGAAAAATTGCAAGGGGATAATTTTTTCCTTCATTTCTCTAGGGAAAACTCTGAGGGATTGGAGCAGAAAAAGGAATACCTATCTAATAACATGAGGGTGATGATATTTAGGTGTAAGAATGACACAGAGAATCAGTGGTTGAAAACATAGTACAAATTGACTGACAAAGAACTGGATGCCATCATCAATGAATGGTCGCTAGAGTGCAACGTTTTAGGCATCATTGACAAACTATTGGACACAAAAGCAAGACTTCCACCAGATAATCCAATTGAGCAGAAGGAGGAAAAACATTTTGATGAGGACTTGTAGGAGGAATCATCAGTGACTCTAACAAATTTGGAGCTAGAAAAGAAACAAGAAGAGGTGTGAACAAAGCGTCAGTTTAAGCCAGGTGAAGGGAAAAGAACCGCAAATCTCTTGGATGGATAAGTAATAAAGATACTTCTCGCAATTAAAATAGAGACCAACAAAATCCAAGCACAAGTAAGGCAACATGACACTAGGTATTTCCACCAAGTGAAGGGGTTGTTGCAATCTCTGACAAACACAATACTGGATACAAGGCTATCGCAAATAGATCTGTTGCAAAGAGAAATCATGATAAGTATTGGAAAGAAAGCGCGGATGATCAAAAGTTCATTGCAAGTGCTTATAACAGGGGATGAAGATGTCGATGCCACCTTGCACCAATTTGACTTGATCGACCTCAACATTAATGATCTTCTGATTCATATGGTGACCCAACTCTATAATGAAGCAAGTCAAGAAATACGATACCACAAGGTGATAGTGCATGACCAATTGGTCAAGTCTCGGGGGAAAACTGAAAGCAAAAAATCCAAGATTCAATGACTAAAGATGGAGCATGAGGAAATTTTCAATGAAAGGAACAAGATTATTTATCAAAAAAAATGACTGGAGAGAGCAATCTCAATGGAATGTGAAGAGAATCTAGACATTACCCCAGAAATGTTCGCATAATAAAAAGTGTTGCAACTGGAAAAATAGTCACCGATATGAGGAAATGGAACGTGGAGTTTCAAGTAGGAGCAGTACCAAGCACACTGCCATAGAAGGTTGTAGAAAGAAGAGGATCATTGAAGATACCACAACATAACTTACAGATAGCAAGAATATAGTTTGTACAATTACAGAGAAGATCACCAAGTATTGGGGGAATTTGGTGCAGGATGAGTAGCTACACCAGTTTGAAGCCCAAATGAAAGAATCATAAGCATAATTATCAGCTCTGTGGGGATATCTCAAAGGGATTTCACCACTAGCGTAGGTGACCAAGGAAATATAACTTAAATAGATTAAACATAGTTTCAATAAGGCATGTACCAGACATCAAAGAAGGTCGACCCAGTTAGATGAACTGCAGGGCACATCATAAGAAGTGGCACTTAGAGTGATGGAAGAGGTCACGAAGATGAAGGAATACTTAACCACTGTACAGTAGATGAACAAGGACCACCCTATGAAGAAATAAGTTGAATAGTGTGCAACGATCAATGCGAAGGTCAAAGCAGCCGTCAATGAATTAAAAATTGTTTATGATGAATTGAGGACAAATTTGGATGCAAAAGTAATCTCTAGATGACGTTGATCGAGGATGAGCCACAATTTTATTTTGGGGGGTTGTTGGTAACGAGATAATATGTGCAAGGTGCGACAAGGAAGACATCAACAAGTGGAATATTCAACTACGTGAAAGAACATGCTGACAAGTGTGGTTATATTGGTCGAATTAGTTAGAAGTTTTGGTCAAAATTAGTTAGTAAGTCGGACTATGTGGACCATTTTGTAACGGATTAGGCCTATAAGTAGAGTTAGGAGTATATTCATTATATAACCAAGTATGCATGAATGAATGAATGGATCGATGGAGTAATAATGAAGAATCGTCTGATTTTTGTCATGTTGTAAGTGAGTCGATCTGTGACTGAATGCATTTTCTAGTTTGAGCCTATTCGGCCAAGGAATTATTGTATTTTGTAATATTGTTTTGGATTTAATATAAGGATTATGTTGATGATGAAAATCCTGTTCTAATCTGTGTATATGTGCATATGATAAACTTGTGAACTTAATGATGGTTCGATCTATTTTACATGCTTGAATCTCAATGATGCAAAGTCTTGCATTATACATTGGGTTAACATATGTTAATGTCTTCGTTAAGTTAGATCGATTTGAATTATGTTACTTTGATGTCTAAGTTTATTGTGAACGATGATAAGTAGATCTCATGAAAGATATGTGTAAACACCTGTATCTCTGAGTAACCATGTGATAGAGTAAGAGAAAGTGCACACGTCCTCTTCCTTCTATGAAAACATGGTTCCTGCATCCCTCCCTAATACATCTCAGGTGAGACTGCATCTTCTTTGCAGGTTTTCTTGGATAGGGTAAAACATGTATGGGTTGATGTTTAGGGAGCTTGCATCGATGGGTGTCGACAGATATGTGGAGTGAACCCTTGTTGACAAACATGTGTCAACAATAAATAATACATTCCATCCCATATCTTATGTACTTGCATAAATATGATCATTATTGGAACATCTCTATCAATAACCACATAGGAAAATTTAGCTTCTTTATACAATCTTTTAATTTCTCTGTTATGTAACCAAGTCCTAGAAATAACATAAAATAGCAGAAGTAGACCAAAAGAGAGTAATCCAAACCTTAATAATGAACAACGGAGATGAATATAAATTTTCTTCAAGGTAGGAACCTCCTTACATAATGTACTAAATACATAATACAAGACAAGATACAATGATGACTAAAATGAGAATATATCCTTCCTATATATATGAGACAAAGGTGTAAAATAACAACTAATAGACCCAAGCCAACATCACTGATCTATAATACAACACAATATAGGGGGTAATGTGCCACATGTGCCCAACATTTAGGGCTTAGCATGCCCCTCCCCTTCGGACAATAATTGTCCTCAATGATTGGGTAGTTGTGGATGCATTTGAATGAAGGACTCATTTTCCCATGTCGAATCTACAAATGATAAGTTCTTCCACTTGATGAGGTACTTAGTAACAACTAGATTTCATAGTTGTTTGTTCCTTGTTTCAATGTTTTTTTTAGGTTCCCGTATGATATTTCCTTATTCAAAACTCCTTTGACAGTTATGTTGATCTTCCTGTCATTTCATTATTTTTTTTGCATCTTCAGGATTTGAAAAACTATTTTCTAGTGCTCTATGTGATTTTCCACTACTTGAACTATATATTTTCCTACCACTTCTTCAACTATGTTCTCATATTCATTATGCCACCATTTCAATCTTCTAGTTGTAGGGTTATCTGTAATGTGTGATTCTAGAAGGAACGCTTCATCGAGTTAACTGAATATCATGGTCCAGATCTCAAATAGGTGGGCGAATTATTGGAATATCTTCAAATACCTTGGAAGGATTATTACAAAACTTTTGTAAATATGGGGAAATAGGATCCTTAGATACTTGAAAATATAATGAGCATAACTATCTAATTACACATGTTCGTTTCCTTCCCCGAAAAATTTCATGAAAATCTTATGAAAATTAAAAGCCACCATTCTCAAAGATTGTAACCATTGAACCCATAATACAACATCAATACCACCCATTGGGATATCAATCATGGGACTATTCAATACATATTCCCTCATATATATTGATATTATGGCATTTCCCTGAATAATTCATGGTTCCTCCATCTGCAATCGTTACTTGAAATTTTGGTGTTTGATATACACAGCAATTGAGGTCTTTGGCTACTTTACAGTGAATGAAATCATGAGTACTACCAGAATCAATCAACAATGTTACCTTTTATTTTCGATATATACTTATATCTTGAGCAGGGGTGATTTTAAGGAACCATACTTATTTAAAAGTGTACAAATGTTGGAAAATCTAACCAATTCTTAAAACGCCAACTATAAAATGTTTGGCGATATTTTTCAAAAAATATTTTAATTTCCAAGTATTTTATATCGTTTATATAATAATTTGGCGATTTTTTGGGTGAAAAAAGTTTACCCCATCAAAATTGGGCGAAATAGGGCTTCAAAAAATGCAAAATGGCAAATCTTTTTTTGGAGAAAACCCCCTAAAAATAGCCCATGGGCTAAATTTCGCCCCTAAAATTATCCTTGATCTTGAGAGTTTGAGGAGTGCTAATTCCAACCAAAGAATGACAATATATGGTGGGAGGAATCACTTCAAGTTCATCCCCTTGCAGTGGTTCATGTTCTTTTTGTTCTTCGTATTCACATTCTATGTAGAATAATATATTTTTCCCACACTTGTGTCTGTTATTGTAGTTTCTATCTCAATTAAATCATAGACCTTCCACTCTTCTTTCTTCCAGTTGTTTAGGTGTCAACCTATAAGGTGCTTTAGAAGACGAAACATCATTCTCTTTGTATGCATTGGAAGTGGTATTTCTAGTGTCCACCACCATATTTTTACTTTCAACTTTTCTTTCCATATTGAAATCCTTCTCCAAGTATGGTGGTTTGAAGAGACGAACCCAATTTTTAATGTTATCCTTCAAGGTTCCAATAAAGAGATCCAACAATATATAGTCTAAAACATTCTTTAGCTTGAGACTTAGCTGTTGAAACTGCTTGATATTCTCTGTAATTGGAAAAAATTTCTTGATATTTACCAACTGGATAAAGAAGGTGTTGCTATTAATATCCCCGTAATGTGCAGTCAATTATTATTTGAATATAGAACAATAGATAATAGATTCCTTTTTAAGGTCACAAATACATTATTACCGTATATATTGATCATGCTCCAAATATAAGGATGCAATAGTTACCTTTTTCAAAGTTTCCACCTAGTGTAGATGAAAGAATTGATCCATCTAGAATTCCCATGTTATTGGATCGTTTCCAACAAAATTTCTCATGTCAACCTTGGAAAGTTGGGTACCCCTTGGTCACCATCCCTTATTACTTCCATTATTGGAATCATTTACTCTTGGAGTATTCTTATTCATGGAATGTTTTTTAACATGCAAATTATCTTTATCTTCCTGAGCATCCTAAAACATATCATCATCTATACGGGGATACCCCTTGAATTTTGTATGAGCTTAGAAATATTTTTCATAATTTTTCGTCAAATTATCCTCTAAATTAAGTAAATCATTTATTTTCACAAGCACTTTCATATTTTCCTCCATTTTCTCCTCTAAATTAATTAAATCAACTTTTGTCACAACCCCTTTCACCATATCTTCCAACTTGGACACTCGAAAGGATATATGTTCCATTTCATCGTACATCAGACATGGATCCTCGGGTGGTTTTAGTGGATTAGGATTTTTTCCACTTCCTTTTGGAGGAATTTTGAACAATATAAATATATCTCACACATTAGGGACCACAAATAGATCCTTCTACTGAAAAGTTATTCAAATTCAAAATTGTGTACCTTTTCCAAACCCTTATTGGAAGACTGTTTTATCGATGACTTGGACCTAAGATAAATTTGAAATTTTGGCTCCTCTAGGTATGAAACTTTGTCCCTCTGTGTCATGTTGTTTCCTCTTTTATTTTCCATAGGTATGACCTAATTTGGATGCTTCAGTAAGACATTATTGCAAATATCTCAAAACTTCCTATTTTTGGTCTTTTCAAAATGGAGATCTTATATGGTATGTCACATATCCAATATCTCATATATGAGGCTGCAACCTCTATGAAAAGTACTTTGGTCCATCTTCATTTTTATGAAACAAGTATTACCTAATTTTGATGCTCTAGTAAAAATTTCTTGCAAATCTCCCAACACTTCTTTTTTTGTCTATCCAGAGGAGTGAACTTGTAGGGAATGCCACATGCCCAATATTTTGGATCTAAGTCTAAAAACCATACCATAGATAATATGGTGAGTCATATTTCTAATTAAATATGTATCACTCAATTTGAATCTTAGATGCCCTGGATATGACCTTTTTCCATAAAACGCCAGTTTTAGACTAGTTTTTGGACTAGTAAAAAACCCTAGATTC
The DNA here is from genome assembly GCA_001517045.1 of Pseudotsuga menziesii. NCBI lineage: Eukaryota > Viridiplantae > Streptophyta > Pinopsida > Pinales > Pinaceae > Pseudotsuga > Pseudotsuga menziesii. The sequence goes on along the minus strand of LPNX010759493.1, from coordinate 210,089 downwards.
CAATGCTAATATCTCCAAACCTATGATGGATCAAGACCTAAATTTTGGAACACAAATAGCTAGGAATTTTCCTGATATGGTTTTTCTAATTTTTTTGTATAAATATTCGTGTAAAGAAATGATAGCGTGGATTCCAAGATGACTCGATTTGATGAAATTAGTCCTGAGGAAAGAGCTATGATACCAAATGTTATGTAACCAAGTCCCAGAAATAGAATAAAATTAGAAGAAATATAAAAAAAATGAGTAATCCGTTCCTTAATAATGAACAACATAGATGCATAGTAATCATCTACGAGGGAGGAACCTCCTTAGACAATTAATAAGTACATAAGACAAGACATGATACAATGATAACTAAAATGAAAATATATCTTTCCTATATATAGGAGACAAAGGTGTACGATAAAAAATAATAGACCAAATATGACATCACTAATATTTAATACACCATAATATAGGGTGTAATGTGCCACACTATAGGGGAGAATGTGCCAAAAAGTTAGGGATTAACATTCTCCCGAGAAAACAAGAATAGTAGAATATGTCATGTCCATTTTCATGGTACCTCCAATTTTTTCTGACATAACACGTGCGATCAAGGTATATTAAAGAATACCCTTAATTTATGTAGATATTAACCCAAAATAATTCTGCTGAAACCCCCTCCCAATACCTAAAACATCACCCCTAATATCCTTTTTTATACTCCAATCCTCATAAACCCCACTACTCCATACCCTAAACCTCTCATCCCCCCATTTCCTATAATATATTAGCCTCTTTTTTTTAAATTTCAAAACCCAAAATATGAACACACATACAAATATATTGGTCAACAAGTTCAGTGTCCCATGCCTTGTTTGTGGGATTTCCCCCTTTCCAATATTGGTTACCCTAGTTCTCGTTTTGTGGGATGGGGAGTGATTTCCTCATTGTCCTTGTTGTTCGGGTTGCTTGTTCCTACATTTAATACTCCCTTGATTTTGAGGATTTTGGAAATTAGCAATATTCAACTGCTCAAACTATTGAGTTTGTTATTGGAAATAAGGTTGAACTAAATAAACGCCCAGATGAGGCATGGGGGATGCACCAATGAGACACAAGAATAGGTAGTAAGGGTTGTACCCTCGAAGTGGTATATATGCTTGTTCTGCTCCATATGATGTGGATGTAGGAGAAGGTTGCAAAATTTGTGGTGGGGGTGTTGTTTGTCCTTAGTTTGCATTAGGGTAAGTAAGACTATAGGTTCCATACTCTAGTTGTCCATTTGGAAGATTTGGGACAGTAGTAAGGGGAGCGAACGCTGTGGGGAAGGGTGAATACTATACTACCATTGATGTTGATACATGAGGTTGTTGTGGGGGGTACTTCTCTTGTAATTAAACATACCCCATAATCCCATCTATTAAATGTTATGCCCTTATAATAGGGGGGATCCAAATAATGATGCCTAAGGGCATCAGGGAGGATGATGTATAGGTACCCTCATTATGCATAGATGAGATCAAAGTGTCAAGCATTTAATATGGAATATTCCTTAGATTGTCGAATGGAGGTTGTTGCATCCTTTGCAATAACTGGCTGGAGTGATTGAAGGTACCGATCCAAAAGGAACAATTGAGGTTGAATCTTGATTTTTCACAATGTGTGAATCCTACACCACTCATGGATGTGGTTCGCTATTTGGGTAGAATAATTTTCCAATATCCTGTGAGAATTTTGAGACCGAGGTCATGAGGTATTGGTAACTAAAATTAGGTGAGAAATGTGGTGTCTCTTCTCGAAAAAGTGGTATGGGAGGCCCTAGTAGATTCACATGCCATTTACTAGTTGTACTAGTGAGAGTTCATTGAAATAGGTGAGGTATCATAGAATCCTCCACTATGTTGTTAGAGGAACACCATAGGTGGAATGACATGATATGGTTGGCAGGATCATCTCCTTGTTTCCCTTCAAAATTAGGGATGTCTTAGGGGATCTTATTAGGCATATCGAGCCATGTTGCATCGTGAGTTATGGGTTCATTGGTAAAAGTTTCTAGATCAAGGATATTCAAGATAGCCATAAAAGGTAGGTGGGAGTTAGTTTCCACCATTGTACTCTGCAGGTTATTTCCTCAAGGTAGATAACATGGAGTACATCTCAGTGGTATCTGTCATTTATGTCGAGATGAACATATTGTGTGACATCTTCTGAAACATGGAGAAGAAGGTGGGGTATTTGATTTGTGGGGTGAAAATTAAGGTATTCCTCTTCCATGAGAGGAGGAATAAAACTATTCCAAACTATATCTGAGGGGAGAGAAAGATTCAAGAAAGGTGTGTCCTCTCTTGGAGAATACAAACAATGTGTCCTGGGAGCAGCTCCAATTGGGTGATCTCCCCCATGTACCACAGGGTGAAAATGGGAAAACACCCCTCAAGAGAGGGGATTTGCCTTGTAGTCTATGTGACTTCCTTATAAAGGTTTTTTTTCCTCGATGGTCGAGGTCTAGTGACAAAGTAAGAATGATGCTAGAAATAAACACAATTGAACATATGAAAAATGGTGCAATCAATGACTAATATGTGTAATGGTTGTTTATTGAAAATGGGACCACATGTAGGTTCCTTTTTGTTACGAGTTAGGTGAAATTGTATTTAAAAATACAATAAATGTAAGTTCCCTAAATACATAACACTATTCACTACAAAATTTGAGGCCAAAATCCAATAGCTACCATGTCTGAAATTCGACACTAACCTATCGGGTATTCGACACATACACTTTTTTTTTGCTGTCGGTGGCGTAACTTCGGATCTCTGACCATTGACTAATAAGGGTCAAATCTTTGATGGAAAATTGTGTCACATATTCAACTATTATTCCTTCTAAAGTGCCAACCAAAATTGCATAAACCATCGAAAATCTGACGTCATCCGACCCTTGAAGCGTTGGTCGTCTGATTGACAAAAGTGTATGAGAAATGACGGTGTCATCGTTTTTTAATTTAAACAGTGTCAGTACTCTGACGCACTCTGGCAATAGAAGAGTCGTCCTTTCGACGCAGTCCGACACTTTAACCGTCGGTCGTCCGACGAGAGAAAGCATCGGAGACATGGCACGACCGTCGGATGGGTTGAACAGAGTGTCGACAGAACATCGTAAAAGCAACGCCTGTTGATGGATTTAAAAAAAAAATCCAAACATTTCACTTATGGCCACATCGTTTCAGCCTAGAATTTGACCACTGAAGGAAGCCTGGTAGCAAACTAGAGGATTCTATTTCAAGTATATATTTCATCCTTACACATATAGTTATCACAACTACTTTACTTTTCGCAAAATAGAAAACCCAATATCCTCAAGAGAAGCACCCTCCTTTCTATCTATGGAATAAGGAAGAGAGTAATTACAAGTAAACCCTGTACTAAGTCTACAAGTGGACCACTTAACAAGACAAAGTCCTATCTAACCAATCCATGAACACTTTAAGAAAATGTTCCTTAACTAGAGACATTACATGTGCTAAGGGTAGGTGATTACAACACAAATTCATGGTAGTGTGAACCACATGTACAAAGGTCACGTAATCCCATGCCCGCATGTTCCAACTTACCCACTTAGAAATGGCCTATGTGACTTGGCTTTCAAGAGAGTCAGAGAAAGGTTGCTTGCAATCAAGTTTTCCTAGTTGAACACAATGCAATGCTTCTTTGGGTGAGACTATTAGTTGGAAAGTGGAATGAAGCAGTCCCCATACACTGTTTGTGTCCCTGACCTCCATTTTGAGTTGACTAAAGTTCTAAAGGGTGGTATTTTATAACATGATTAAGATGAAATGGGTCTAAATAGTTATGTTTATCCTTCATATGCATTGTGCTAATTGTATAAGTATCTGCATAAGTTTCTCCCTATATAAGAAAGAGCTCTCATGTAAAGAGTGCTTTACATCCCCAATCTTAATAAGTGATGATGGAGGACACTGAACCTATAGATTCTCTAAACAGAGGGTACCAAAGGAAACAACTAAGATAAAAAAATAATATAAATAAACTTGTTGAACAAGAGGCATTCAATACTTTTAGAATAGTCTATCTTTGCTCAAGGAAGGGATATAGAATAAGATTGAATCCTACAAATACATAACCACTTCATATAGCAAAGAGACAGAGAAACAACAGAGTATGTTACCTTAAATCATTATTAACAATGTACAGTAGATATTTAACTTCACTCTTGCAAATTCCAAACAACCAATATAATAGTCTAGCAAAATTCCAAGGGATCAATACTTGTTTTCAGAATTATAGTCTTAGGGTGAACAGTAAATGGCAGATATAACTCATTTGGAACATTTGATAGTTTGAAATTTCCTTCAAATTTTGGTTTTTGAGTGTACTCCAAGTCTTCAATGCCCCACCCCTACACACTCAGGAAACAAACGAAAAGGAATTGGAAAACTAAAGAAGAGCAACAATGTTCATAACAATCAATGCAACATCAATCTGCAAACAATAAAAATTCCAAAACATAGTTGAAAGAAATTCCAAAACAAAGGATAGGATGACCAATGGGCATAAAACAATGCCAAGTGTTTTTACCTCTCGATTTTTAATAAGATATTCTTGCCCATCCACCATGTGTGAAATCATCATTATCATGTCATATTTGGCATCAGGGAACTTGAAAGGAAGCTTGGTTGTCTCTATATCAAAAGCACACAAACAAAATTCAGCTCGTTGAAGAAGATCTGCTCTATTTTCCAAGGTAACCTTTGAAGAGTCCACTTTAACAGTGTACCATTGTCCACATCTTGCATCTGCAAGATTACAAAATCCATAAACAAGTAAAGAATGAATGTTAGTTTTTCGGTATATAAAAACTCTTGCTGCAAAGGCTGTTGAATGTGGACTTATGATGTGGAGACAAGCCATTCTTTGTTCAAAATCATCTTGAAAACATTGAATGTAAACGTATGATGTAGAAACAAGCCATTATTTGTTCAAAAGCATCTTGAAAACATAAAATGAAGACATTAGTGTGTTGCAAAAATAAATGCATCCTGCTACAGTTGACCGAGTATTCAAACAATCTATCTCTGAAGCTATCATGCCCAACCATTTATATAAACATGTTATGATCTTCTATTGAACCAATTAATGATGGTTGTAGAGTCACCATGAATGTGCAGAGTGGGAAGGACCATGTATTTAGCACAATAAAGGAGAGTCCATAAAGCAAGTAGTTCAAATCTGGTGTTTGTACTTAGACCAACACCCAATTTGAAGCAAAAGTAGTGGTCCTGGGTGATCAAAAGATGAACACATATATCTCCAATTTGATAGGCTGAATCCCCATCAAAGAAGGTGTAGGTACAATTATCAAAATAGTTTATTTTGTCAAAATCGGAGGTTGGTTGGAGTGGAATAATGAGTACGGGCCTCCTCCTAAGCCCGGGTTTAATGGCCGTGTTGTGAACACACCTAGCAACTCTTCATCTGGCATAGAAACCAGAAACCTACTCTCGGTTCCAGCTGTCTAATTTTCCAACGTGTTCCGCACTGTGTCCAAGGATGGTATACGGGTAATTTCCAGTGAGGAGAAGATGTTGAGCTCTTGCTACCACGAGTCAACAGACTTATCTGCCATGTCTACTGGACCTACTCCCAAATTCACAAAAACCTCCAAATTGAACTGAACTGTCCAAAACGAAACAAGTCGTGACAATGTCCAAATACACTTGTCATTTTTTATTTTTCCAAATTGAACTGATTTTATTATTTAATGCAGATCCAAATCATTTAGTTAGGTAGCTTAGGTTAGCTCAAGGAGCTTTTTTTTAGCTCATTTTGAGGTGAGGCAGCTCGCAGAAGCCTGGGTAGCTCGAGAAGGATAGAGAGGGAAGAGAGAAACTAAGGGTTTGCCTGAAATTCACTTTCTGAACAGGGTTTTTGTAAAACTAAGGTCTGCATAGAGTTATGGCAGTTGGTGCCTGCATCACCTGCCAAGCATGTAATATCTCCCATGAAATGGACCAACTCAATGAGTAACCTTCAAGCATGTAATATCTCTCATGAAATGGTGTATAAAATAGTGTAAGCATGCTTCAAATTATGCCTCAATGAGTAACCTCCTATACAGTGGATGGTTTAACCTCTGTGCACCCACGTTGAGCTAATGCAAATCCAAAAGTTCTATACTCTAGCTAAAAACCCAGTCTCCATTTTAACGCCAACACAGAGCATACGATGGCAAGCCAATGGGCTGTGGCACCATTGCTACAATGGCATATCCCATGGAATAATGCCCCAAGCTCTAGAATATTTCCCGACTTAATTTACAAACAATAAAATCAGAGTGTCATGCATACTTTCAAACCCAAACCATTATTAATGCACAGAGTAAATCCCACAAGATGAAAGCCACAAATCGAACCCAGTAAGTCAGCAATTCAAAATGCAGCATTAAATCTACTACACAGTCCCAAATATTTACACAGTATAATCTTTTATAAACGTAGAATGAAATCGTATATACAAAATCACATTGCAGTCCTTACATAAAAGCCAATGCGCAATGTATTTACATAGTGAGACACGAAGCCTCTTTTACAACATTCAAACTATTAAAGATTTTAAATGGAAAATTCATGAGCTATGGAACCATTACAAGTAATGGTGCAGCCACGGCCCAAAGATGCCAAACCTCCCAACAAGAGTCCATTAAAAACTATAGAAAGGTACATTATAAACCTGGAAGGTAGAGTCAACAAGTGCCACACGAAACCCCAACCCAGTAAATTTTTCAAACCCAGAAATGCCCAGAATGAGAGGAGGAAAGTAAATCTTGCTAGCATGCTTACCATGGTCGTGAAGAAGAAATCTCAAATCGATAGTGTAGCTTATTCAAAACCCGAAGCGCCTTCACATTCACCTGCAGACAAACCAACGATGGCATGAAACGCATGACCATGCCATGGAGAATACAACGAAGCAATGCATTTTTACATAGAATCGATCTAGCTTACCTGCAACTTGATGGGGTCGTCTCCCTTCTCCAAATGTGTAGAGGCCACAATAAACCAAAATGCCAAAAACCATATTGCACAAGCAGCCGGTGACCATTAATGCATGCACAAACCCTTAGCTGGTGACCATCAATGCATGCACAAACCCTCACCATAGTTTATAGAATCAACATTATACCATATACCAACCAAGTCATATGTTAAACCCTCTATCCTATGGTTTCACCACCCTTTAAATATCAGCACAGACTTAGTACTTAGGACATGGTATTTATACCATAGTCTCCCAACCTTATGGTATGAGCAGTCCTTAACACTATCATATAGTATTTACAATGTTTATCAAGCCTATCTGTGCAAAACTAGAAAAATTGCGTAATTACATCTATAGATGCGCTACAAAATGAATGATCACTATAATAGCGACTCACAGATACGAGAGGGGATGAGGCACGAAGCCCTATTCTAAGTTCATGCCCTGAACAACGAGTTTCTCATTTGTAAGGTAAGAAGGTTTGCAAATTGAATCCCTAAATAACTCACTAAATGAGGAAGGGTCCGTCTGCATTCAATCTTGTCCCACAAAGGAGCAAGCATCACAGCACGCACAAAAAACCCTTGTCACCCAAAAACCCTTGTCACAAAAAACATTATATATTATATGTTTTTTATTTTTATTATATATTATTTTATATTATATGTATTTTATTTTTATTATATGTTATTTTATATTATATAAATTTCCATAATAGTATTAGGATATTTTTATTATATCCTAGCTTGAATAAAGAACCTTCACATTAATGAGGGAAGAACCATCTACATAACGACACATCCCTATCTTGGATAAATGAAAATATACCTTTGAAGGATGATTGAAAAGTTGAGCATGTGAGCTTGTGAGCATGGTGGTGATGATGATGATGATGATGTCGATGATGATGATTATGATTATGATGTTCATGTCAATGATGACAATGATGAAAATGTTGTTGATGATATGTTGATGATATTGTTGATGATGATGATGATGTTGATGACGACGATGACAATGATGATGATGATGATCCTGATGATGATGATAATGATTGTGATGATGATGATGATGATGATCTTAATGATGATGATGATGATGATTATCATCATCATGAGGATGACGATAAAAATGATGACGATGATGATGATGATGATGATGATGATGATGATGATGATGATGACGATGATGATGAAGATTATGATGTTGATGTCAACGATGACAATGATGATGATGACAATCATGATGTTTATCGTGACAACGATGATGATGATGACGATGATGATGAATATGATGATGGTGGTGATGATGAAGATGATGACAATCATTATGATGATGATGAAGATGATGACAATGATGATGATGATGATAATGATGATGATGATGACGATGATTATGATGCCGATGAAGACGATGATTATGATTATGACGATGATCATAATTATGATGATGATGATGATCTCGATGATGATGATGATGATTATCATCATCATGAGGATGATGATGATGATGACGTTGATGATGACTATCGTCATCATGAGGAAGACGATGATGACGATGACGATGGTGATGAAGATGATGGGCCATTTGTATTATCATATGTGTCAACATTGTAAGGATTGGCCATATCATCATCATCATCATCATCATCAGTTACGCTCATCGTGTCATCGTCGGAATAATATTCAACGACATTGTCTGCTACATCATCCGATTCAACTATTCCTTGGACATATTCTATTGGATCATCATCGTCAGCTAACTCAAGTTGATCATGCTCTTTGTGATCATATTATTCTTCCAAAGAACCCTCTTCATTACCATCATCTAGGTTATACTTTACCAGCCTTCCCCTTGGATCGTGTCTCACAACAAATGACCAGCCCGCTTTACCTGAAACCTCTGAGTAAAATACTTGTTCATAGATGTTGAAGATCCGATAGGGAAGTGTCGAATAACCACCACTACACGAATCAGAAATCCGACGCCTATCCGGCACAGAAGTGTCGGATAACTGCCACTACAAGAGTTGGACTTCCGACTCCAAAGTGTCGGATAATCGACGGTGATAGAAATATTTTGTTGTCGGCATTCTGTAGATTGATTTCTATTCGAAACATCCATATGAAATGTTGGATGATGTCGGATTATGTCGTCAGATTTCGGGTTCATATCTTGTAGTGATTCCTCTAAAATGTAACTAGGCCTTCCAAAAGCAGAATTGTTGGTCACAGTGGGATCCATGTAACAACTGACTAGAGAAGGTTAAAAAATATCCAACTCTATCAACAATGGGGCCAATGTTCCAATCAATAATACCTAGAAAAAATTCCCAACAACATTAGTTGACTTCAGGAATCACTTGCACCCACACATGCTCCTTGGTGAAATCTTAAGATTGGCCACTAAGATACCTTGCATCAAGTTTGTATCAATGGTTCAACCTACACGATATAGTTTCTTCATCCTACAATGATATGAGTGACTCATATGGGGAATCAAGGAAGTTATACTTCATGTTTCACCTCCTTTCTCATGATGCACTTCTGATCCAGGTTTTGTTTTAACAATTTTTTATAGCAATATTTCGATAGTACCATATAACTCAACAATTATATGTTAGAAATATTCCAAATGAAACTAAATTGGGGATTCTTTAGTTTCATACCCCACACAATCCTACCAAACTAAAATATTGTTGTGTGACCTCCTCTGGAGGATTTTAGTTGGTTAGAAATTACAAAGGTTAATTTTAGGGATCCAAATCAGGTTAAGGTGTGTAAGGGAGGAATTTTAGAATGCCATCCTTTCTAATTGACCAATATCACAAGAAGTGTGAGGTCAAGAGAATACTTGACATGAAATATTTTTTACATCCCTTAGTATGTTCTAGTGATAAAAACACATGTGAGATAAAAAATTGATTATTGCAACTAACTAAAGATCTCAAAACAAATGCATTTGGAGATTGTCACTTGAACTCTAAAGATGATAATGGTACATGCAAAACAAAATGCTAATAAACTAAGTGTGCAATGGAGGTATTTCACACTTTTCCCCTTTTTTTGATTCACCGAGCTCATAAGAAGTGTGAGGTTAAGAACATACTTTGAGAGAGAACAGTCTTTAGGTCCTTACTTGTGTGCAAAAGTGGATTTACACTACTTTAACTAAATATGTAAGGTAAGCAAAAGCACAAGATCTCTTGAATACTAGTGACAGCAATGAGGCTTGTTGAAATACACAAAGTTAGTTACCTAAGTAGATTTCGAAGGAATAACCCTTTACTCCATAATATTAGTCTAGTTGATTTAATTACCATATAAAAATTGAACTATTTACAAGTTTAATTAGTTCTAGTTCATTAGTAAGCAGCCACTAGGGCTGCAAGATTGTGAAAAATAGGTATAAAAAAAATAAAAGACACAACCACATGAAAACCAAATAGACAAGTGCGTAGTATCACGCAAAAATAGATTAGTGGTATGAAACTATGAAATTATTGAATGAAGGGGTGCGCAAATAGTGACATACAAATTCCGCAGTCAGAAGTCTATTTACATGCTTAGTATCATGATTGTCAAAGGAATGGGCATGTAGAATACGCAGATGAGGTGTCGGGATCTGCACGTCTATTTGAATATATAAAATGACCGAAAGGGGTCCAAATTTATAGGATGAATGGTATGCACCTCTTCACATGCAAAGCACAATAAACCATAAATTAGATACTCAACAAATAACAACCTAGTTTAAAACAAATGAACAAAATAAAGTGGATTCAACATAAATATTGTTGTGAAAGAGATTACACAAGGGTGAATCCTTACCATTGGGAGAGGGAAAAATCCTTAGGATACAATAAATAATTACTATCATGTTCCCCTATGGATAGGCGGAGTGATCCAAGTCATCCTGCAAGTGGTTGCTAGTAAAACAAAACAAAAACAAAGAAAAGTAAAGAATGTGGGGTAGGAATGAAAACTAAAACAACCAATGGATTATAAACCACTTTTGTATTTCCCAATGGTCAAGCATGTACAACACATAGGAGATGAAATCTCCAAATGTAGGAAAACAATCCCTCTTAGGGAGGTTAAATTTGTCCACACTAGATTGCAAGTAACTTGAATAACAAATGAGAAGAACACTTACCCCTTAAAGGAAGGTGGAAAGGGAGGTTGGGAGATGATAACAAGAGGGAAAATGTGAGCTATAAGGGAGATCTATCACAATTCTAGTACGATAACCTTTTTCTAATTTCTTCTTTTAATATGCATTCCCATGTCTCCCTTCCATGAGATTCCTAGTAAAGTTGAGAATGTTTACATTGGTACTGATTGATTTCTCGTTCAAATCAAAATATAAACTGATATCCTTAAAAAAATATGTGACTTTTTTTCTTGGTCGTGTGATGAAATTTAAGGCATTGATCCCCTCATTGTTGAACATGAAATAAAAATGTATCCAAATGATAAACCGGTTCAAAAATGTTTAATTTCAATGAACCATCGTAAAGTGCCTACCATTAAGGATGAGATAGAGAAGTTTCTCAAAGATGGCTTCATCTATCTGGTCCCCTTAACCAAATGGGTGTCCAATATCATTCTGGTCAATAATAAGCGGGGGACCATCCATGTATGCACCAACATTAGAGATCTGAATAGGGCTTGTCTGAAGAATAATTTTCCTACACCATTCATTGACCATATTTTAGATGAATGTGCCAGGATTGAGGTTTTCTTATTTATCTCATTAAGGTACCTTTGTGTACTGGAAGATTCCCTTCGACCTTAAAAATGTCAGAGCTACTTTTCAGTCGGCCATTACCTTTTCTTTCCATGACCTTAAACATATTATTGAGTTTTATCTGGACGATTTATATGGTCACTCTCATTTGAGAGTCGATCACCTGGATCATTTGCATTTGGTGTTTGAAAGATTTCGTCGTTATCAAATTCAGTTGAATCCTCAAAAGTGTATTTTTTTGTGAAGGTTGGTCATTTGTTATGGTTTATCCTTCCTAAGGAGGGGATTAGGGTCGATCCTTTAAAGGTAGAGGAAATATTACGATTGTCTCCCCCACGCACGATTAGACACCTTCAAAGTCTTCAATGGATGGCTAATTCTTATGTAGCTTTTTTGTCAATTATGCCAATTTGACCAAGGTATTTATATTCTTGTTGAAGAAGGAAACTATGTTCATATGGGATGAGTGAGCCTAGAATTCCTTCGGCGCTCTTAAGAAATCCTTAGCATTCGTGCCTTGCTTAGTCCACCTGACTATAGCGGATATTTCTTGTTGTATCTGGTTGCATCTCAATACACGATTGATATAGTTTTGGGTCAAGATGATGATGAGATCCATGAGCATGTTATTTACTATCTTAGAAGGAATCTTATTGATGTGAAACTCTGATATAGTCACGTTCACAAATTGTCCTTGATGATTGTCCATGCACTCCAATGTTTAATATATTATATATTGCTTGCCCAGACTACCATTATAGCTCTTATCAATATGCTTCAACTTTTATTCACCAGATGAATGATAGGGGGGAATATAATAAATAGATTGTTATCTTGCAAGAATTAGACCTTGAATTTTCTTCAACAAAATCGAAGAAGTTGTTAGTCCTTTTCGAGCTTCTCTTACACTCCCCTAGTCTTGATGAAGATGAGACTCATGAGGATTCCTTTGTGAATGAACACATCTTTCTCATTTCATCTATGGACCCTTGGTGTGGAGATATTATCATCTTCCTTCAAACTATAAAGGTACCCCATCACCTATTGAGGGGTGAACATCAGCGTTTATGTCATAACACTAAGAACTACCTCATTATCAGTGACACTATGTATCACCATGGGGTGGATTCCATTTTACCTCATTTCTTGACTCACGATGAGGTTGAGGTTGTGATGAATGATTTCCACAGTGGGGCATGTGGTGGTAATTTATATGGGCTTGCTACAACCCAAATAATTATTAGAGAGCTTTATTATTGGTCATCAATATTAAAGATTATGTTAATTCATTCAAGCTATGTCACCCTTTCCAAGTGTTCACATGGAACATGAACTTGCATCCCACCCCATTACATCCGATTAGCACTGTCAGTGCCTTCACCAAGTGGGGAGTGGATTTTATGGATTGAAACCTATATTTGGTTGGGGGGGAACCATCACATTATAGTGGTCATGTATTAATTCACAAAAAATTAAGAGGATATTCCCACAATTAAATCCAATGGTGAGGAGACTACTCATTTCATATTCAATCAAATTATTACTTGGTTCAAGATCCCGAATGATCTTTTCACTGACTATGGTAAGAAATTTCAAAACAATATAATGGCTGAATTAGCCTTGAAACTAGGGTATACACAAGAACATTCTTCTTCTTACTACCTTCAAGTGAATGGCCAGTTTAGATTTTTTAATAAACTCCTTAAGGTAATTGTATAGAAAACCATCACATAAATAAAAATGAACTAGAATATTATGATTTACCTTGCTCTCTGGGCGTACCAAACTGTAGTAAATACTTCTACCATATTTTATCCCTATCCACTAGCACATGGGGTAGAGTCGGTTTTACCAGTTGAGTGGAAAATCCCTGCATTTAAGCTATCAATAGAGTTTTTTCCTGACACTTCTGAGTTAGAAAAGTGTTTAGTCCACTTAGAGCACCTAGATGAGTAGTGTTGAGATGTCATAGGGGACCTAGAGATAAATAAGTGTTGTGTTAAGGCTTAGTATGATAATTCTATCTGTCCATGTCAATATAATGAAGGTGACTTGGTCCTGTTTTATGATCAAGATAGTGAACAGTTGGGGGCGAGTAAGTTTAACCCCATGTGGTATGGAACTTATGTGGTGAAACATGTCATAGAGAAAGGTTCCTATGATCTAGAATACTATGAAGAAAGTTCCTTGGAGGAGCCTAGAAATCATCTCTATCTTAAGAAATATTATGCTCAACCTTCAAACATGCCTAACATCTTGTATATTATTGTACAATGTGCATAATTTGCTTTTTGTTCCCTTGTGGTGTTATCATTTTGTTAACATACTTCCTATTATGTGGAAGATGTCGAAGGATTCCTCTCTATACTTAGGATGCACTGATGGTGCTAGATGCCACACCTAGAACCTAGCTTCAACTATTTAGGTTATGTATGCACCTAAGGGTCATTTTTTGTATTCAAGAGGCGTGTGTATCCATCCATCACCCAACAATGTTGTTGAGTATAATGTGATGATTGAACTAATACGTGATTTCATTTACCATGGTATTTAATCTCTCGAAGTTCACCTTGTCTCACAGTCAGTTGTGTCACAATTAAATGGATTGTACTACATCAAGGATCCTACTTTGTTGCAAAGGTTCTTAAGGGTCAAATTATTAGAGTAACAATTTAATTTTATTACATACATTCACATACCTAGACTTTATAATAATGTTGTCGATTCATATGCAAATTACATTTTAGACTGGTATTTGTGACATCAATGAAGAATTATGTACATTAAAATCATTCGCATCCAAACACATGTAAATATATCAAACCGATCAGTATAACCTTTTATTTACAAATAGAGTTCAAAAATGGTTTCATAGTAGAATAATGTTATAGTACAAAATGGGGGCTTTAAGCCACCAAAATATATGTGACCAATATAAATTTTTATTTCAGAATCTATGTATGTGGTCTTGGGTGATGATCATGATAACACACTATTGCATTAGACAACCTCCTGAATAACCTATACCATGGACAGGGTACCCAAATACATGCCTTTGCATTTCCTCTGTAAATTCCTTGACTTGCACCATGGGTATCATGTGTTTCAATTAGGAAATGTTTCCATGTATGTTTTGCAGCATCCACTTGACATCAACCTCGATCATCTCATCCTCTCGCCCCCTCCATTTATATTGGGGGAAACCATCTAGTCATCATGGACCTACGTCTGCACACTTAAACTTTATGTCAGTGCATGATACCACCAAAAACATGTTTTTGATTTCCACATATATCAAAAATAGAAAAAAATCAAATAACTCAAAAATATAAATGGGATCTTACCTATATCACCATATGTGGATCTTGGTGGTAGTGGAATGTATGGATCTCCATGGAAGTTCATCCTTGCATAGGGATAGTCATCTATGGCGATGATCTATCTCTGCCACCAATGAAAGTGGGGAAGTATTTGGTGTCCTACCTCCCCCTAACCTCTACATCACCTCCAACCAACATGTTTGGGCTAGATTGCATAAACTGTGAGTAGGGACCTCATCTCTAGGGATGAGACTCGATACCCTTTCAAAAAATAAGTGCTTAGAATGTTGGCATAAGTAATGTTTTTTATTTGACACAACTTGTAGTCAGTCAACTGCTATTTCATGGTTCTCAATAGTGATGTGCTCCAGTCATATACTATAGGTCTCATGCAATCTACCATGTAGAACATGAGGAGTTTTGATCCTTGGTGCACCAATGCCAACTCTGTTATTCTATCCAATAATAGAATTATCACTTTGAGACTAAGGCTTTGGATGGCATTCACCAAAACTTTAATTCTTATGTTTTTCATGCCATGAATGTAGCATACAACTATGTACTCATCAATAGTAAGTCATCCACCTACTCCATGAGCCTATAGGTTCACTACCTCACCTTGGCTAGATATCCCTATAATAAACTAGATATCATCTACCTCTAGTCTCAAATGAATCCCATCTATCATGAAGGCCTTTGTGTCTAGATCCCATTAATCTACAAACATCTATAAGAGTCTTGGTTGGGACCTAAACCACCAAGGTTCAAAATTATGTAAAGAATACATGTTCTCAAAGATTTTTAAGAATTTATATCACCATGAACTACCCTATCAAAATCTTCATCCTCACGTTCTCTCCATTTTAATACCATCCTACAAAGAAAAACAAATAACTTGTGAGTTTTCCCCATTGAATTGGACATCCCTGACCCTATATGTGACTTTTTATTATGATTGGTGTGTATATATCTGGGCTTTTTCTTCTGTTCCCACCTGTATCCAACTCTATATGTGGATCAATGATTTTTGAGCCACGTGGGACGAGAATACCATCTTTAGGACCCTTAAACTTTAAAATTCACCATTGAAAACAAAAATTAATACATTGAATGCATAGAGAATTTGATTGTGAGTTACTTGGTCCTAACGGATGTGGCTTTCATGGCCCATATCTCCTAGAATCTTTGTTTGAAATTTCAATGTCCAACAAGCTCAAAATGCACTATTGTGGGTAAAAAACCAAATGGTATGGTAAACTATTCATTTTTTACTATTTATTTGTTAGTTTTTCTTAGATATTATTAGCTTGATTAGGATATTTTTCTGAAACAATAACAAGTACAGTAAGATGCATAATATATAATAGATACACAATACATAATTTTTTTCACTAGGGAAACCATATAGGAGAAAACCGTGCAAACTTCCTGAGAATAGTGCAGTCACAAAGACTGTGTCATAAGATTATCAAACCCAATAATAATAAGTATTCAACAACTGTTTATCTCTCCAACCTTGCATCTCTCTCTCTCTCATGTGAACTTGAGAGTGTGACGTGTGTATAAATGAGGCAAAGCGCCTCCCTATTTATACCTTTCAAGACACTTACCTTTTACATGAATGGGTCTGATTGGTTTCTCTAACGAGGTCAAATTATCCTAGAGAGAATCCAAATACACATTACATGATGTTACACTATGGACTATTTCCCGAAATTACAATGGAGGTTCTACCTCAAGGTCTAGACAGAAAAATATATTCCGCAAGGAGGAAAACACATCTCCAATGGAGGTACAATAGCATACGTTGATAATATACATCATAATATCTTCTGAATTTACAAATACATTAACACTCCCTCTTAACTATGAATGTATTCTCTTACTTCCACAATCATCAACACATCTAGTCAATTCTTCATCACGCAGTCATCATCACAGAGTCATAGAGTCATCATCATATTTGTTTCCATAATCATCTTATTATTGATCATCAAATGGTATTATTTGTCACCGGAAACTTCTATAGAGCTAACCCTCTTTCAATCTAGGTGTAGGCCTAGTCCTCCTGTAGATCTTCATCACATCTCGAGAAAGCAATATCGTAGAGACTGTGCAACACCGTCTTTATATTTACACAAAAATAACTTGTGTCTTGTACTTTTATCTGGTCATATACATATCATCTCTTTTGTCCTACAAAAAACAAAACAAAGCACACAAAGCATCCATGGTCAACCTATGTTCTACCAGTAAAGGAGAACCGCCTAGGTGTACCTCAAGTTCTTCATGACCTAATCATCTCACCATGGGAATACACACATATATAGTTATATATTTAAGGACTAATTATGACCAAACAACCTACTGCATCAATACTTTTAAGTTCTAGGTCAACCTCAAGGACTTATTACATCCGAACAACATTCATCCAAGATATTTTCCATTCAGAATCAGGGTGTATTACATGTGAGTAAACTACGTATCACGCTAGGGATATTTTTACACACAAAAAACCATAGGACTTATTACATTCGAGTAACCTATGTACTATGTCGAGGCTCATATTTACACTCGAATAACTTGTCTCATGATTGATTGCGTCCAAGGATAACCTGCGAGCTTCACCAAAACTGATTACATTTGAGGACAACCTACATGACTGATTATTTCTGAGCATTCTGATCCACCAGTATTTTTCTCGCTCAGATAACCTGTCTCATTTCCCATGTGAGATATTATGCATCCACTATTTCTAGCATAGAATCATATCATGACTTATTACATCCAAGGATAACCTGCGAGCTTCTCTAAGACTTATTACATCCAAGGAAAACCTACAGGATTTATTATGTATGATAAAACTATAATCTTCACCAAGATTTTACACCCATACAACCTGTCTCTCTAGTTATGCTATAACACATCACTCCCTCTTTTGAGGGGTCTCGTTCTGGATCACACCAAGTCTTTCTCTGAAGTACTCAAACTTCACTCTGGCTAGAGGCTTGGTCAACACAACTAATATCTGCTTGTCTATTTCCATGTACTGGAGCTTCATTTATCCTCTCTAGACCATATCCCTAATATAGTGGAACTTGATCTCGATGTTCTTTGGCTTATCATGGAAAACAGGATTTTCTGACATCTTCATGCAACTTTGATTGTTGCAGAAGATACAAGTCACATCCAACTAGAGATCAAACAAGTCAAACAGTAGCTTTCCCAACCACACTTCCTCACAACTAGCTTAGCAAGTAGAAACATAATATTCCTCGATTGTACTCGGCTCCATGCATGATTTCCTCATGCTGAACCAAGAGATCATGCGATATCCCAAACTGAAGCAATAGCCCAAGGTTCTCTTCCTATCAGTGGTGCTACCTACCCAATATAAACCAACACAACCATGTAGGTTAATATTATGATTCACATCATATTAGATCTCATAATCCATTGTACCTTTTAGGTACCTTAGTACATGCTTTGCAAGTATTAGGTGAACATGTCTCAGATTCATCAAGAACTGGATCAGGGTTTTCACTGCAAAGTATATTTCTGTCCTTGTATTCATGAGGTACATCAATGATCCAAGAATTTGATGATACATTGTGGCATCAAACTTCTTAGATGAAGCATCACTCAAAATCTTCAAGTTAGATGCCATAGGTGCGTCTATTTCCTTGCGATCCAATATTTCGAGTCTCTTCAGAATCTCCACTGTATACTTTCCTTAACCAAGGAAGTTCCCATATGCACTCTGCCACACCTCCATGCTGAAGAAGTAGTGCATCATACCTTGTTATTTCATCTCGAACTCTGTACCAATTATCCTCCTTTCATATTTAATGAGCTCCTCTTCTCCTATTAGAAGCAAGTCATTGACATATAGCAGGCGCATCACTGGTTTTTTGTCTTCAACCTTGAAGTAAAGTTTGGAATATCCTTTACTCTTGGTAAATACTAGCCTCATCAAGAAGCTATCCATCCTATCATAGCATGTCATTGGTGCCTGTTTCAATCCATACAATGCCTTCTTCAATTTTCTCACATGGGTCTTCCTATCATGTGTCTCAAATACTAGTGGTTATTCCACATACACTTCCTCCTGGACTACACCATTCAAGAAAGTTGTCTTGACATCCATTTGGTTTATTTTCTATTTCATGACCACTGCCAATGCAAGTATGGTCCTAATGGAAGTGTACCTCGTCACGGGTGAAAATTTCTCTTCGTAGTCTATGCCTTCTTTCTATGAGAAGCCTCATTCTACAAAACTTTCCTTGTATTTCTCAATGATTTCATCTAAAACATGCTTGATCTTGTAGATCCATTTCTAAGTCATGACAGTCTTCTTTTCCGGCCTCAGAACTATCTCCCAAACATCATTTTTCATGACCAAATGATATTCCTCTATCATAGCATCCTTCCATTCTTTCTTTTCTATATCCTATTCAAAGGATGTCACACAGCATGGCCACATAACTATTCTAGGGCTTTTCACTTTTTCTCTCTCTATGTATTCCTTCTGGAACGCCGTACCTTTTTTCTTCTCGTATGAACTCACGTTCCCATGTTGGTTTCCTCTTGTGGGATTCCTTCTCAAGGATTGTCTCTACCAAATCTTGTGGTTCTACCATATCATGATCCCCATGGTCTTCTGGAATTGCTTCTCCAATATCCATACCTCGGGATCTCATCGCTTTAGGTTCCTCTATTTATTGAATAGGTGTCCTCTAGGATCTGAAGTATTCCGAGTCTTCATCAAAGTTTATGTCTCTATTGATGTCAATCTTCTTTAATACTAGGAACTATATTCAGTAGACCTTTGATGTATCACTGTATCCAACGAATATATCCTTCCCCCTAGAAGGATCTATCTTGGTCCTTTTGTCCTTTTGGATATGTATGTACACCGAGAAACCAAATATTCTTTGATAGCTCAATTCTGGTTTCTCTCTTCAGAAAGCCTCTTCAAGAGTCATGTTTTCAAGTACTCGACGAGGAGTACGGCTCTGTACATATGCATTTGTCCTTTCTACCTCCACCCAAAGGTACATAGGAAGATCCTGGTCATGCAACATTGATTTTGTTGATTCCATGATGGTTCATTTATTTTGTTTCACAACCCCATTCTGTTGAGGATTGTATGGAGTGCTAAACTCTCTCTTAATCCCAAAATATCTACAGAGTTCCTTGAATTCTCCCGAGGTGAATTATCCGCCATTATATGACCGTAGAGTCTTGATATTCCTATCGGTTTGGTTCTCGACCACAGAATTCTATTCCTTGAATTACAGTAAACTTTATTTCTCCCTTTCAATAAATATATCCAAGTATTACATGAGAACTCATCTATAAAGGAAACATAGTACACATACCCACTTAATGATCTAGACGACTTGGATCCACATACATCTGAGTGTACTATCTCCAGTATTCATTTATCATTTCTCTCACTGCTAGGAAATGTCTTATTCATCTTATTCCCTTATGCACATCCTTTGCAAATGCATTCATCCTTTGCTTGGCTCTCTGGCAGTCCAGAGACTACTTTGTTTTTCATCAGTAGTGTTATTTAGTGCACATGTGAAATCCTGCGGTGCCATAGTTCACTTGGTTTTATTGACTCGTGAACCAATTTTTGTTTAGGATGTGCATTTAGCTTGTACAAGCCTTTGTATTCTTCTCCAATCACTATTGCATCATCTATTGTCTTCCCTTTAGGACACATCATAACTTGGCCATTGACAAATGCAACTCTCATTCCCTTCACATCTAGTGTAGAGATGGAGAGAAGATTATTCTTCAAACCTAGAACATATAGCACATCCTTCATCTTCAAGGATTTACAGAGTCTAGACTGTATGAATATTCTCCACTCCCTTTTATGGGGTATTGATAATAATCCCCAAGTTTCACCTTGTATGGTGATGAATGATTCCTTGTATCTTGTCATGTGTTTATAAGCTCCACTCTCCACAAGTCAATCATTTCTTCCATGCGAGAGAGTGCAAGTAAGTGTTGAGATTAGAACATACTCTTCATCTGAATCATCCTTCTCTCTTCTGAATATTTTTTTTGTTGGTTCATTTTCTTCGAAAATATGAGCATGTTGTATCTTTTTCCTGATGGGACAATATCTTTCAAAATATCCATTTTCATCACAAGTATAAAATCGAACAATGGAAGGATATCTCTTGGTATTCTTTGGATTATTTTCCTTCTTCTTCTTGTGATGAAATTTATCCTTCTCCTTCTTCTTGAAGTTCTTCCCAGTGTGAACTGTGAGAGATTTATCTTTTATTTCTCCCATCTTCTCTTCTCCTGTCACTAGTCAATATTCTTATTGTGCACATTCTTCTCAGAGTATGTTGGAAGACATCAGCCCCCTTCTTGCATATATTCCTTGAATGAATGAGTCATGTGATCTAAGGAGATGATTCAAGGTAGTCAATATAATTTCTCATTATTCAACATTCTCTTAAACTGCTCCAAGTTGTTCTTTGATTTGAGAAACCCTTGTGAAGTAAGACTGTATAGTCTCATAGTTCTGTATATTCACATTCTTCAACTGGTTCCTCAAATTCGTTTTTTGGTTGATGTTCTTCCCTTCGAACATCTTTGTCAAATCATAATATACTTTGTTCGGTGTCTTGAATGAAGACACATGGGGGATGAGGTGATCCTTAATAGAATCTGCAATTATTCTCTTGGAATTAGCCATGCTCCTCTTATAAGAATGCTTAACCTCATCTCCCTATCGTTCTGGAACTTCTTCAGTGATGTACTGATCCAAATCATTCTCTTCAAGGATCAAGGAGATTATGTACTTCCATGATCGAAAGTTATGAAATCCTCCAAGATTATCATCAAGCTGAGTATGTTGAGTCATCTTTTTAAATGGAAATAAAAAAATATTTATATTTTACCTATTTGAGGTGTCCAACCTGGTTCGGGAGGTGGATGACCTAGGGTTTGTTAGATAAACCCTAATTTTCCAAACTTGGAGTTTGGGAATTATGTTTAGACAGAAAGACGTGCCTCCTTGAGTTGAGCTTCCTAGCTGGGTCCCTTTATGAATAATAAGGTGGGACGCCTTTGAAACTTGATTCCCTAGTTTCTCCCAGCACAAGTGATGGGATAAAAAAGGAAACTTCTTCAAATATGAAACTTCTTCCACCAAAATATTTTCCCTACTGAGGTGAGTTATCCTAGCCCTCTTTTCTTAATGATATGTGGAGAAAACACCTTGAACTAGGAAGCCCTAGTTTCTATTGTTGTCAGTGCCCACAGGGGCTTCACTTGTTGACCAATATTCTATCACGTTAGTTCATATTGTGGTTTTTAAAATTATAAAAAATTGAACCAATATATTGTAGGTATTGGGGGAATGAGGGGTTTTAGGTGGGGGTGGGTAGGGTGTTTTATAAGGATTGAGGTATAAAAATGGGTGGGGAGGAGGTTTTAAGTATTGGGAGGGGGTTTCAACAAAAAGAGTTTGGGTCAATATCTCTTGAAATTAAGGGTATTCTTTAATATCCCACGATCACACGTGCTATGTAAGAGTTTCACTAAGTGAAGTCCCCATGTTAGTGCCTTCCTTCAGAAATTTTATGATATCATGTTAGTTTTTCTCAGATATTATTATCTTAATTAGTATCTTTGTATGAAATAATAACAAGTACAACAAGATGCATAAGATATAATAGATACACAAGACACAAAGACTTTCATCGGGGAAACCATAAAGGAGAAAACATTGCAAACTTCCTCAAAATAGGAAAATCACAAAGATTGTGTCATAATATTATCAAACCCAATAATAAGAAGTATTTAACAACTATCTATCTCTCCTCCCTTCTCTCTCTCCCATGCGAACTTGAGAGTGTGAGGTTTGTATAAATAAGGGAGAGAACCTCCCTATTTATACCCTTTAAGTGACTAACCTTTTACATGACTGGGGATGACTTGTTTCACTGATAGGGATGACTTCTCCTAAAGAGAATCTAAATACACATTACATGATGTTAAACTGGGGACTATTTCCCTGACTTAAAATGGAGTTTGTACCTCAAGGTATAGATACAATAAAGACATCTCGCAAGGATGAAAACACATATCCAATGAGGGTACAACAACATACAATGATAATATACATTAGAATATCTTCTAAAGTTGCAAATACATCAACATTATTAAATCTATTTACCCACTTTAACTATATTTTGGATTTCTTATTATCTATTTACATTTGTTTGAGCTAATATTGTTGTGTAGGATCGCCTTCTGATGCACTTTCAATGAGGCTTTGGCTCGTTCATTCCCATGGAAGGTATAACACTAAACTGGCATATAGGATAGGACCACTTTCCACATGCATTTTTAAATTTCCTATGTCTATGTCACCTTAACCATAGGTACAAAACCACTTATTAATGTCACAAAACCATCATAATTCTACTATAAGTAACACTATGTAAGTGGTAGACATTTTATAATCATGGGTGCGTTAGTTATATCTCTCTTTGTCATTTGGTACCCATGATGAGCATCGCCCCTTAGGTATGGGAGTCCCTTGTAGTCCTGCCAAGCCTTTAAGAGAGAACCACATGCTCTTTCTTAAAATTTATGTTGGTTATATCCCATAGGGACTCCCATTTTGTATCAAGCTGTAATTTCATTGCATCCATCCGCTTATCGTATTGAGATTTATGTTGGATCCCTACTTCATTTTTATAAACCATATATCCTGAGCTTGTGTTAGTTCTCTCCAAGCAGAGCCTCTCATATATCTTTTGCAGCTTGATTATCCCATACCTAGAGGAGACATCCCCACCCTCCCGAGTGTCCTTATCTTGCATGTGCTTCCTTGCATTAAGCATAGGTATGTTCCAATACTTGGAACTAGTTTTCTTGCATGCAACACTCATTTCCTCCTTATTGTAGTATAAACAATTTTATTCTTTTCAAGCTTCTGAATATGAAAAATACCAAAAAATCATAAGTCATAAAAATCTATACAGGAAATGATATCACTTTATATTGGAAGTTGTCATTCCACCTTCCAACAGAGCACAATCCATTCATCCATTGGTTAGGTTACTAGTATGACCTTAGGGTTCGTACTCCTTATTATGAGTTTTCTCCATCAACTGGTTATGATTCCAATCCCTATGTAGCCTCTGTTGATGCATCATGTGTCACATAGTTGACCCATTTTGAATTTTGAGTCTATGTTTCCTATGATTCTCCATCTATCTTATGCTCTTATTTGAAAAATGTTTTATCCTAAGCTGGCCATTCCTCGGTTGTCTTATCTCTATATTTCGGTCATTCTTGATACATTTCTTACTGGTTAATGCATATATTGTTCGTCCGAGTTATTACAAATTATGTACTGTTGTTGTGTACCTCATGTTGGTTAATGGGGGATTCCTTAATGACCTCGTTCCAGTGGATTTGATTCCATCAACTTTTGATCATTTATTCTGGAATAGGGATCTACATTCCATTGAGTGACTTGAGACATGTAGTCATCAGTGGAAGGTTCTCTCGCCATCAACATATTTGTGAATACATCAATGTCCCCTAATTGATGAATTCTCTCAATTGTTCTACCTCAACACATCTATTCACACACGTTTGATTACACTTTGTACCTTAATTCCCATTATCATTATCAGTGGGATATCTTGCATCTGTTAATGATATACATCAATGACTAGTAATAATATTATGGCCCATCATGTTCAACTCCAAAACCCTTATTCTCATGATGGGACATATATTAGTGGTGATTTGTGTCAAAGACCTATGAGTTTGATGGCACTCCATATATGTTTTCTCCTTGATCCTTCCAATATCTATGAGACTTCATCTCTCATGACCAGTGTTCAGTGTGCCCTCTTATGTGTCATACATCTTCATTCATTATGAATACCTTATTGTACTTTATATTGTACATGGTGATGGCCCCTTATGACATATGTTGAAACGAAAAAATCGTTCTTACACAAATACCTAGTGAAAATAATGCAGATAATTCATGAAAGGAAAAGTAATATAATATATGATTGATAAAGATAAGTGATAATTTACAATTACATTTACTTGGATTAATAAGACCTTTTTCACCTTTTTCAATATAAGACACAAGTTTACAACCCACGTATATGCAGCTTCCACCATTCTCACCTGCATACATTGGGTTTTATGCTCAAAAAATAAAAATATTTGGAGTTTTTGCCCTCAAGTAACAAATGAATTGATCGTTGTCCTTCCATGTGTCGACAAACGCTCTGACTCGACCCTTCATTTTCCATTGAGGGGGTATATTGAGTTATTATGAAGCATTGAAGGAGGAGAACTTTGGGGAACAAATATATTATAGAGAAATTATGCCTTATTCTTATATGCTTGATTCTGCTTCCCGTTATCCTTGATGTATCCATTAGTGTTATTTCCCGAGATTTTATTTGTCTTCGTGAGCTTTCCTTTATATGGAGGATTGAAGTGGTGGAGGCCCAAGTGGAGGGACTCGGTTTCTCGATTTGGATGAGATTCCAACAAAGGTTTTCATTTGTATCTATGTTTATATTAATAGAAATATTCGTTTCTCCTCCATTACATGTGTAATTATGAATATTTGTATCCATGGATGTAATTACTTTGTTTACATGTTGGAATTGAATATCCTAGATTAGGCTCTAACGCTTTTATATATCATGTTTGTATATCTTGTTTTTGTTGAGGACAATGTGTAGTGACAAGTTAAATTGAACGCTCAATTGGGATCTTCTTCGAATGTCTGGAATAAGGCACGATTCTCATCCCTTAGCGTTAGTTTCATTTATATATTTAGCATTCTTTGACATGGATCAATTTCTGGTGTCATCCTGTTTGTTGTGGTCCACCCCAAACCATAGGAAATTTTCTCCATAACAATCATAAACATAGAAGAAACATATAATCAGGTCTAACACACCAAAAATATAGTTTACTTAGTCTAGCTGAGTCCAACAGATAATAAGCATATAAAGTGCAATAGCTTGACTGATAAAATATGCTTAATCAAAATATGGGGCATTACAAATTCCTTCACTAGTAGAAAATGAGAAAATAATGACTAAAATCAGGCTATAAACGACTATTTTTGAATCAGTGACTAATAGTAGCAAATTACCACTATCTTATAGCTAGTCGTATTTCACTAGTCATTAATAGCTTGACTTAGTAGTCATTGATTTAGTCATTGATTTGGTCATTGATAGACAATGATTTAGTCATTGATAGTCAATGATTTAGTCATTGTTTTAGTCATTGATAGTTAATGATTCAGTCATTGATTTAGTCATAGATTTAGTCATTGATTTAGTCACAAAGTTAATCATTGATTTAGTCATTGATTTAGCCACTGATTGCAATCATTAATGACCAAATATATGACTAAATAAACTACTAGAAGTTAACATATTAATGACTAAGCTAAATACGACTAAGATACGAGAAATTAGCTACTAATAGTCGTATATATGTGAATTTAGTCATTTTTGTAGTCACAAATTTATGATAGGGCACAGAGGAATCGAACCACCAACCTCCTGCCCATAATTAGGCAGGTGCTCTACCATTGAGATAGCACCCTTTAAGAAGTTGTTATTGCTTGACAATGATGATATTCAAACAAATTTATGATAGATATCAATCTACAAACTACATAATTATCACTATTACAACTTACAAGTAACTAGTATTTATGAAAGTAGTCATTTACGCAATGGAGAATTGTAAATAAGAAGGAGCTGCATTGGATGATTTCGCAAATCTCGATGTTTCAATCACTACTACATTTCAACCAAAAATCTGACGGCCGTATTGTCGGATTTCGACACTTCCCTGTCGCATGTATGGCACTATGTTTTTTTTTAAGCGTCGAAAACTTGTCGTCAGTTATCCGACATCTTCCGAAACCGTCGGTTAAGCGACACCTAAGTTTACCGTCGGTTAAATGTAAAGCGTTGGTTAAGTGACAGCCTTTCTTCGATGGTAGTGAAATTTTTTAAGAAAATAATCTTCATGCCGTCGGTTAAGCGACAGCACGGCCGTCGAATAAGCGACGATTATTCAATTTTTTTTTTTTAAATTAACCTTTATGCCATCGGTGAAGCGACGGATATAAACGAAAAGCGTTGGAAAAGCAACATATATAACCGTCGCTTAAGCGATGGAAGTGAATTTTTTTTTTTTTTAAATATTTTCAAATTGGGTATGTACCTTTTCAAATATTTTCAAATCCACAGTAGAAGTGCCATGTCTCCAAAGATGCAGCTATGTACCTTTTGGGTAAACTCCATTCCATACCTCTACTAGCAGCCATCAACTATCAAATTACTAATCTCTATATCATTAGAAATCGGTGATGTGACATCATTTGATATTTATCTCAATGTTTTTATATTTTCTATTGTCCAAGGAAAATCACTTTGATCAGCCCTTGACAGAAACATTGTTTCTTCTTTTTTTAACATCTATCAACGAGAGTTCCTCACCCTAAAGCCCTACATTTGTATATTCCTATAAAGCATAACCCACGAAAAAGGGAGTCACCATATATACTAGTTGTGACAGTGGTATTAATGGCCTTTGATTATTTATGAAAATAGATATGATTTCTTGCTCATGAAATATCAATCCTAAAGGAGTACCTGAAGTTGAAACATTATTAAGCAACTACTGGCTTTATTACATCAAAAATAAACTTCCTAGTTTTTCAGCTTTCCCTTAATTATGGATTTCAAGAATTCTTATTCCTATTATCACTTAAATTCCCCTATGAGACTTAAAACTATAAAATGAGCAAAATCCCCAAAATATTATAAATTTCACAGGGATGAAAGAATGAAAATGGAAATATTACAACTTTAAAAAACTTGTATCAGGATATAAAAAGGGTATAATGTTCCCAATGTTTTGTATAAGACACATTACCTTATACGATTGAGAGAAAGAATTGCACGAAGAGCACTTCGAATCATATCTTCATTGTGATATATTTCTTGTTTCACAGCATCCTGCTTTGTTTTGTGAGTAATCGTCTTTTCCAAGGGTTCTACCAATGAATCAAGTACTGCATCATAGAAGGATCCAATCAGTTAAACCTGAGGAACATGTCAATCAATGGTCTTTCGTGTAACATAAAAAACAATCAGGAAAGTGAAAGCAAACCAGCAAACCTGCCAGAACTGCAGAAGCACATTTATCGGCAAGCTTTGAAAGTATGAGGTGGCATGGCATTTTCACATCATAATGATCTAGCACAAATAGAAATGTGAATGAATATTGTTAAAAAATCATGTATTAAATTGCTACTTATGATCTAAAGAATTGGTTAGATATACCAATGTATTGAACTTGATAATAAATGAAAGCGAATACAACAAATGCATTAATTTATTATCTTAAAGCATCAAGTACACATTATTGATACTGACCATTCAAACCTGATTGTAGATAGGGAATAATGAAAGATGAAGGATTAATCTGATCAAGACAATTATCAAGCAATCTATCCACACACTCAAAAGCCCCTTTTCTCAGTTCCAGCCCATCATCAACAGTGTGCTTGAAAGGACCAAGATCAACTGTCCTTATCAGTTCTTGCTGCAACAAGGAACAGGAAAGCACTGTATAAGCACAGGTTATCAATGCATGAATTGATGATTAGACAATCATTAAAAATTTAAATATGATCTTACACATGTTCTATTCCATACCTTGACAATTGTCTGTTCATATAGAAGAGGTAGCAATTCTAGAAGGAGGCCCTTTATTAGGTTTGGCTTATTGTGAGCTGTTGT
Source organism: Pseudotsuga menziesii (assembly GCA_001517045.1). Taxonomy (NCBI): domain Eukaryota; kingdom Viridiplantae; phylum Streptophyta; class Pinopsida; order Pinales; family Pinaceae; genus Pseudotsuga; species Pseudotsuga menziesii. The sequence continues at coordinate 181,115 of LPNX010759493.1, read as the reverse complement.
GCTCAAGGCTGAAACAGCTGCATGCCTCACATGCTGAATGCAAACATACAGAAAATGTTAAGAAACAGACAACAAAGAAAATCTCATTATATTATAGTTATGAGCTAAAATACATTCTTGATGTATTTTAGCTCACTTTGTCTACCATACCAAATGCATTAAATCCCAAAGTGGATCAAAGAATTGAATATGGACTCGAAAAAACTAAATATACATATAATTTTAAACAAAACATTTAAGGCATTAAAATCTCGAATTACGTTACTAAGATCCAAACTGCATTTGTTCATAAATGGAATATTTTTAAAATAACACGTTTGTATAACTTTCTGCACCTTTTCACATAGCACTTTTTAGCTGTGTCTCATATGCTTTTCAAACCCAATACCTCATGCTTATATTGTATCTATGGTATATAATGTCTCAGGATTGAAAAGAACAAGGATTTGAGTAAGGAACCCATTTTCTTGCTTTCCATGAATATGTGAAAAGAAAAAGTCGGTCAAATATGACACTGGTTAGAATGTAGTTAGGGGCAGTTTTGGAAACTCATCAAGTATAGAGCACCTCTCAAACAGGATAAAATGTTAAAATAGCGATCGCTGGTGAGGCCTTCCAATTTTCAAGGGACAACAGGGTACTGATAATAGGAGAGGTCCCCAACCCTAACATAAAAATATACAAAATTTCATGAGTAATGATTAATCACAAATAAACATGATCGTCTCCATGTTTCTTGCTATCTCCATGTAACATCCAATTAAATAATTTGAAATTGGCATAGATAAACCCCAACATCAACATCTGATACGATGATATAAGTTATAACCATCATACATCACCACTGATCCAAGTTGCAGCTCTGCTCTGCGCTAAATCTCTCTCCTCCAAGAGTAAAAACTATTGCTGCCACTCACAATCTCTTGTCTTGTTGTCATTGCTTCTCTTCACTTGAAAATTAATGTTTAATAGAATTGGAAACTTGTGGACGTCTTGAAAGAAAGTGGGGCCAAAGCATAAAGAACAAAGATCAAAGAAGAAACAAATTTTTAATATTTATGGGGCCACCAGCCCCACAAGAGAATCTCCTGTCCCATGTGCATGTTAACAGGGAACATTCACAAAAAAACTTTTCTCGACAGGTTATGGCTCAAGAACGTCCTTGATCTGTCCCCCTACATATCAGGGACCATTGTGGGCATCCCTAATGCATCTCCCCTATCTTAAACATAGGAGATACAGGAGCACATGCCAGACGCACAAGGATTTGTCACTGGAAGATAGTGTCAGGAAAATAAATCAATCTGTAGTATAGATGTCAACATATCCTCCCATAATCCACAAGTCATCTCCATGTTTCTTGCTATCTCCATGTATATTTAAGATGCAAGAGAGAGGAGATTTTTTATGAAACATCCATGAGACCAAAAATTCTATGGGGGGAGATATTACATGTCATTGCTGCTGATATTTATAAACTGAATAGGTCACAAAAAGTACAAGAATGCAAAGCTAAACACAGTTGACATGTAAAGCAGATGTTTTTTTACATATAAAGTCCCTGTACAGAGCTTGTCCTTTCTCTGTATACTATAAGGCAACATGACATAGTATGAAATTACCACCAACAAAGTCACTAGAATTGACAGCTTGGTAAATAATTAATCAACTACACATGTGAAAGGAAACATAATATATTATCTGCAACAAGTAGATCAGTTACTATGCTAAATTTTCAAATTCCATGCGGGATGTCTTGTGGGGAAGACATCAATCTTAAAACAGAATGTAATAATGATTTGGATAAATAATGAGAAAACAAGTACAACGCCTCACATCAACATTCACTACCTATTATTCAAGGCAAACATATTAAGGTTTTACTCCTTCCTGAACCTCACTGCTGGAGATGCGTATACCACTCAATATGTAGCCCCCAAATGAGCTCATTTGCATGTGAGGGTGTGTCCTTGAAGGAAGAACCTGCAAGAAGATATAAAGAACAATTTGATGCATGAATTGCCCAAAATTATCTTTCAGATCATTTTAGGAATATTTGAAATTTATTCTAATAGAGAACCGTTTTTTTTAATAATTATGTTGGGCAAACAGAGTATAAGGCTACTCTGACTAGATGGATCATGGAAGCCGATATAGATACATTGAAAAATGTCTTAATATCTAAATAGTAAATATGAGTGGTGATCAAAAGTCCAAACTAGAAACCTTCTAAAGATGGATAAGTGAAATCTCTAGTGTCATATCCAAAGATTATGAGAAATGACATACTCAAAAACTCAGTTTCTGTATCTAAGAAAGAGCTTCTCAGCTCAATATTAATTTAGTGGAGACAGAGATGGGAAAGTTATTTTGGGTCGAGAAAGAAGGGAGACAACCTTGACAATGTTAAAATCGTGAGAGCTCAATACCAATTCCAGCAAGCAGAGAACTTGATTGAAAGCTTGGTTGGACATATAATTCATGATTATCAATAGAATTTGATACAGTTCAAGCACTCACAACAATGACAGTTGGACACACTTAAACAAGTAAATAAGAAAGGATAAATCCTAATGAGTTGGTACAAAGCTTAAAAAGTACATTTTTCATGTCACTATTTCTTCCAGGTTGAAAAAAGAACTTGGATGCCATGACAGTGGCTTCTCTCAACAGGATCACCGCTGCTGACTGTTTTGATCGTGGACAAAATGGGATAAAAAAAAAAACCCAAACCCCCATAAAACATCCCATAGAGCTTACCATCCACCACAGCACAGTCCCTACAAAATCCATCATTCAAGAACTCCGACGAAGGAATAGGAAAAGAGACCCACTTCAGGATCATAAACCTTTGCCCAGTCTGAAGATTCCATACAACCACCCATAACATAAATCTTTCCCCCAATACTAGAAACTACAGGCTCGTACCGTGGAAGCTTGAGGGGTGCAAGGGACTCCCACCTATTCAAGGATGGGTCATATGCACACACATCGGCTGAAGTGGCAGAGTTCACCAATCCCCCAATGGAAAAAAGACTCCCTCTGCTCACAACAAACTTAGCGCATGTCACATTAATGGGGCATATGGGCAGAGGCAAACAGGTCCTGTTCACTAGGTTCCAGGCATAAAACCTCTCATCCCCAATTGCAGAGAACATTAAGTTTACATACAAATGGTCTTTCGGAATCCCTTCTGATGATGAATTCCAGCTAAGAATTTGGGAGGATAAAACAGTTTTCCATACCTTGGAGACTGCTAAGAGCTGCTGATGCATTAACCTTGGAACTTTGGCTAAGCAATCCAATGCAATATCATTGGGTAGTCTAGGCAGAATGATGTCAGAAGACTCCCCATCATTTTCCCTGAATTTTTTTGAGCCCTTCTTCTCTGCCTCCTGCTGCTGCATAGCTTTCTCTGGAATGGGTATATGACCAGAAAATAGTTGAACGTTAGGAGTAGATCAGGCTTTAACCCATTGCTCTGCTGTTGAAGTGAAGCCTTAAATATAACAACCCTTCTCTGATAAAATGTGCCATGTACCTGCTGCTCTCATAATTACATCCTCCTCCACTGAAATGCCCCATCCAATTTTAGATCCAACCTTACCCACAAGAAATTTGGTATTTCTTGTCCTTGTCTCCAACGACTTGTTTAAAAAAAATGGAGAATGGACAAGTACTGTTCCTCTCACAAGACTGCTGGGTCATTTTGAATAAGAATTGACCATTAAATCATTCACATGTAATCTCTATTCTTCACACTTTATTACAAGTTATTTGTCTCTAATAAAGAAGCTCTCTGTCCTTGAGCATCTATCAAGAAAAAGTCAAATCAAAGACTACTAGCACAAATATCAAGTGATTCTTCCCCATGCCAATATAAAACCTAATTAAATTTCACTTATAATAGAAAACAAACAACAATTAATTAATATTTAACATAGACATTATTCCCTTCTCCAAAAGTTGAATAAGTGAGAACACCTGATTCAAATATTATACACCAGTACAGTTGAATTTTTGCAGCACTATTTACTTATCAAATAAAATGTTCAAAAGGAAAGAATGTAGATAGATCAATGTCCTTTGTTCGCTCATGGAAAACATGATCCTTTGCCAACTTCAAAACATTTTGATTATCAGAGTGAATGTAATGTCCCTACTTGGAAATTTGGGAAAGAGTGCTTTTTGGCAGCATTTCTCTTTACCAACCAGGGCACATTCATCAAGTATCCAAAGTAGTGAATCTCTATCAGCTGCTATTGAGGGCGTGAACATCCTTATCCTTGATGATATGCCCATTCAAACAATGGGAGAGAAGATCATCAGTTATTAGGGCTGCGTGGGCAATATAGAAGGTGTGGACAGTCTCATTCAGTCAAACTAAACTAGCGACTACCCATATATCTACTGACTGGTCATTCCTGGAAGTCATGGGCATCACTGTGTATGGACTGGTGTATTTATTCTTTGTAAGGAGCAGCAATCACCCTTAGGTTGTTGCATGGGCATTTGTGGAGGGTGGATCCTTGGGCCAGGATTTAATCATACAAAGTCAGCGACCTCTCATCTATATCAGCCTCCAACTTCTAGTAGGCTGGGCGTGACCTCTCTATATTTGGGTGTCATCACATGCAGGATTCTTCCCATAAACTACACCATCCTATTTATACATAGAGCTGCTACAGACATCTTCCAACTAGCATTCTTGATACTACAGCGTTGGTTCATCAAATCGTGGACATTTCTGCCAGGCTTATACCATTACAAGAGGACAGCAGTAGTCATTCCAATCAGTTATCCATTGTTAAAGAGATCTAATTCAACATTCAAAAACTTAAAAAGGTGTGAACTACTACAGTGTATTCCATCTCTGCTAGGCTTATACCATCGCAGGAGGACAGCAGCAGTCATTCCAATCAGTTATCCATTGTTAAAGAGATCTAATTCAACATTTAAAAACTTGAAAAGGTGTGAACTACTACGGTGTATTCCATCTCTATGATGGCTTACAAGTTTATGCATGCTAGACATCAAAGCTTCAAGGGAGCCATACCTTCATCCTTGAGAGTTGGACCTATCAGATTTAGACGTAATTAATTTACTGAAGATTATATTCAAGCGTGTGGTAGTGTTTTCCTGTGATAGCATACTTCTACAAACTTCTATATTCAGATCTGATTGTGTTTAAAAGCTACTACAGCCATCAAAAGCACTCTATTAGCACTGTCTAAGGTCAGATATACTTCATCATTGGTATCTAGTTATCACCTATTTTATTTGAAGTAATTCTGTTGCTAGTCTTGAATACATATTACATATATTTTCTGCCAAAGTTAGTACTCTTGATCATTGGGTTTATACTGTTTATTTTGGCATGATACTTGTGAGTAAATAAATTGTCACACGTACCTTGGAAACAAAACAGACGACTTTTGATTGCATGGCATAGCAGACGAGAAATGCATCCCACAGCAACAACTTGGACTTGCTCTGATGATTCACTAAAAAGAAGTTGAGAAAAGAGAGACTGACAAATATTCAAAGCAAACTCTAAAACAGATGCATTAGTAAGACTGTCTTTCCCTCTTATCTGATGTAAAGTTACATCAATGCCACTTTTCCCTGAGTTTGTTGAAACTTTTTATCACACTGAGGGCAAAAGAATCCAGATATAAGAATATCTATGTTTCCCAAATTCACTTCTGAACCAACATTTTGGTGGAGTTGACACAGAAATCCAGTTACATAATTGGTTTCTAAAAGAGTAGCAGAGATACATGCGATGTATCCAATATCATGAGCTACAATTTCATCAACTTTGTCAGATTTGTCTTGAACCAAGACCCTGAAATATCAGAAAGCCAGTATCAGTAACTGATAAGTATGAAAGTTGGATTGAGGTTAATAATGCCTAACTGTATTTTAAGCAGCACCTACTCCAATCTTTTACACATGGCTGTAATAATATCATAGCTAGGATTGAATGCAAGAATAGGCATAGATGCAACAGCTTCAGCTCGGACATCAGCACTCTAATCTTGCAATGCTAGGTCCAAAACCTCGAGAATGTTTTCACTCATTGCTTTGATCCCTATCTTAGGCAACATACTGATAACTTTGCACTTTGTCTTCCTGATGATATCAGATTGGCTGTCAATATTAAGAAACAACCATGGAAGTTTTAAAATTGAAAAAAGGGTTTCTGTGTTCACAAATTGTTCTCTGCTGCTTGGATCAGCACATATATTGGTTACAAGCCTCATTTCTCCAGGAAGAAAACCTACATTCAGTACATACTAATTCAAATTATTAATAGAATAAGACTTGCAACTTTACATCTGCAACAAATCAAAAAACCATTCAAGAGAATCAATTTGAAAAAATAAACAACTTCAGAGGTACGGAAACATTGCAGTGTTTTCGAAAATTAGCCCTGCTTTCTTGTTTGATCTTAAATTTGGAACCACCAAAATATTTTCACTTTAAAACTTACTTTGTAAAATCAATATCCTATCCACTGCATCCAGATATATGGATAGCTGAAAGATTGTAAGAGTTCCTTCCTGGCCCTGGAATCAGAAATAGAAAAGTAAAACTAGAAAGCAAAATGAAAAGAAAATTGACTGTTATACAAAGTTACAAACAAACCACAACCTATGAAAGACATTTGAGTCTAAAAACAAGAACCTTTATAGACATCCATGACATCGATGCCATAAGTTGCTGAGATATGTGAATATAACATAAGCTCTTTGGATATTTAGAAAATACTTGCTAGAGCATACTCAGAGCAGTTAAGGCACGTTCTTTCATTGAATCTAAATAAACATTGTTTGGATCTAAGGAATTGACAACCTTCAGAACCAGTTCATGAAAATAAGCTGCATATGATTCTCTCTCTTGTAACAAATCATATTTGGAGCTATGTTCTGCAGTCTGTTCATTCAAATTTATGTCTGACCCACTTGAAGGCCAAGCCATAACATGTGTGTCTCTGTCCATTCTCAAGAATCCTTCATCAAATGTCTTTAGACGTTTGATCTGTATATTTATACCATCTTTGCTGACCCTTTTCTTCCTAACAGGAGAGACCCTTTCTGCTGCCAAGTCACTCAAGGATGGCTCAGCTTCTTTGGCACCATTTGTTTCAACTTGACCTCCTACAGCCTGAGGACCCAATATTTACACAGCGACTTGAATACAATTCACAAGCTGGAAACAAGGTCCAGGGTAGTGCAAAAGGTCAACAAGCATGTCTAAGTTCCAGATATGTGGTGGACATGTATTAACTATCCGAACATAAGCACTGCACATGGCCACCTGAGACAAGAACATGAAGAGAAAATGCTTATTCAACTTTCAGGCAAAAAGATCTATATAGGAGTTCTAAATCATGGCTGCGACACAGCTTACCTTCAGTCCCTGGCTGCTTGTATTCAGAAAAGTCTGAGCAAACAAACTTAGCAACTCTTTAGCTGTACATTCAACAATGTGTTTGGGACATATGGTATATAAAGTATGAAGGCAAGCACCCATGGCTGAATCATAAATAGCAGTCCTGAGAGCACAATTTTGTCAATGTACCTTGAATTTCATGATCTCTCCTAGTAGGTTGCATATAAAAAAAATTAAAAGTACCATGAAAATTCTAGAATGTGGATAAAACAATAACATTAGCACAGCAGACTAAGCAATGTAGAAAAAAAAATTGGGTAAATAGAAAGAAACAGAAACAGCTAGACAAACAGTAATAATAAAGACACCCAATAAAAAGCATATCTGTGTAACGACGTTATGTATGAACATGAAAAACAACAAGAAAATGTGAGGAAACACTGGATGAATATTGAAGGTATACTATATGTAGCAGCTCCACAACCTAACACTTCTAATTTTTGAAAACACTGCAATGTTTCCATACCCAAAATGGAACTACTACTGCTACCATTAGTGTAACTGAAACAGAAAACTAAGAGTAATAGAAATAAAGAGACAAAGACAAAAACAACAGCAATGAAGGGAGACTACTCCCATAAACTGACTGATTGTATAGAAGGGCAGGAAACCCCTAATAAAAGCAATAAGGCCCTTATTACATAAAAGTCACATTTTACAAATATTAAATTATGATACTGTAAGAACCTAGGACTAGAATATTATTACAAAATCGTGAGCATACATACCAATTTCATAGTCATTTAGGTGATTTTTGTCCAGTGTTCTAAAATATGCCAACTCCACTACAAGCAACCCAAGAATATTTGCCAAATGAGATCCCAGATCACTCCAAATCACACTCTTCGCTGCTGCTCCAAAAACTCCAAATGCTCAATGAGACAGGTGAGAGGAAAATAGAGGCAGGGGTGGGGTGGGTAGGAAGTGGGTCTCTTTATAGTATGCATTTTGGGTTTAGGGTTTTAGGAAATACATTTTTAAGGTTTAAAGAATAATTATCTTAAAAATGGGCCCACTGGCTGGTTAGGTACTGACTTTGCCGAGTAGGTACGGACTCAATTGAGTTGGATCAGTTTGGTCTTTTTCACACTCGAACCTCCACTCCTGATGTCGATGGAGACTTGGTGCAACTGTCGACACTATAGTCTACTTCCATTGTATTTTTTTAAACCATGGGAACCTAGCAATTTTTTGAGAGTATATGCAACAGCGTGCAAGCCACATATACCAATAGCTCATAGGTCAGCCTGGGCTGAGACTTCACATCAAGGGGATTCCTACCCTTTCAGATTCACTATGATGGGTCAATTTGCACAGCCCTACCCCCCACCAAAATTGAACTTGTGACCTCCTTGGAGATAACACATGTTCTTAACCATTGGTCCCAATCAGGTGCACACTTCACTACGCCCACTGTTACCTCAACATACATGCTTCCTGCTCAGGTTTTGTTTTTGCCTACTCTAGGGGTTATCCCCAACTATACATGCAACTTATTAGTAAATAGTGCAATAGAGTTTGGTCACAGGTACTTGAACTACTAGGTCAAAACGGAACTTAATGGAAAGAATCAGAGGAAACTGGTGCTGACCAAGGGATGGAGTCAAAATCAAGCCAGAACATGCGTCTGAAGGAAAATGGAGAATAATGGTGAGGCTTCTGAAATGGAAGAATCTTGCCACACACAAAATATGACTGAAAGACTTGGGTTTGGTGCTGATAACAACCTTTGTCATGGCTGCTACTAGGTATCTAAGGAATGGATCTCTCCAATCTACAGATTGCCATGGCCTTGGAAAGCTCGCTGAAACCTGGAATAGTTCAGGCAAATCAGGGTTAAAGAATCTCTAGATCTGCAAACTATTCTTAACAATGGAACAAAAATGGCTGAAATATGTACTAGTTAAGTATCAAGCATATAAAAATAGGGGTACAAAAAGTGGATCAATTATTCCAGCTTTATTTAATTGTAAACCTCTGAAATTACAATGACAAATGTCCTTGGTGATCCAACCCCATTACAATAAGTATTTACTACTCTTATAGACTTCAATTGACCTGGAACTGTGACCTAGGTTTAAGAGAGTCTTCGCCCTGCATGAGATGATTTACAAGTGTGACCATGTGTTACATAGCTGCACCTTAAACTTCAATCTCATAGTGATCTGACTGCTGAACTAGTTAGCTGTAAGAAGAACTGCTCTTAGTTGCATGCAGAGCTGAAGGTATATTATGGAAACCTCTCCTGCATGCTGCTTCGAATTACTCCTAAAATCAAGTGAGGTATGATGCAAACTCTGTCTTATCATCATGCAAACTCAACTTGACTGCTGTCTTATCATAATGCAAACCTCACCTTTGACTGTTGTTTGACAGCAAACAAACCCCATCTTTAAAATACTGTCTTCTCCTCATGTAAACTCAACTCTAATGTTGTCTTATGATCTTAAGTAGTTTCATCCTCTGCAACACATGGAGACATAGCTTCTTGAGCTCGGAGACATCGTTTAGAGGGAGGTAGGGAAACATCATCACTCGGTAGAATACTTCTCAAACAATATTTATCATCCTTTGGTGTGGTGAAAATGATGGTGACTAAGACCCTTTTGAGTTGGCTTATATGTGGGTCCATCTGGTGTATTATCGACATTAGTACAAACCCCCAAGTGTTCCCTTGAATAGAAAACTCAAGTGTTGAAGTGCGAACTACCGGCAATAGGAACTACCGACAATGGACTAAATCCCTTGGTGAGAACTGACACTAACTGGTCGAACAACAAGCAAGCAAGTCATATTTAATCCCTCGGAATGGTAGGCTGACCAAACAAGCAACATCGGCTATGTGTTTTATATCCACGGACTGGAAGGAATACTCCCTAGGTAAGAACTAACAACATACTGAATACTTTGGGCATACTTAATCCTCTGAGGTGAGAACCAACAGACTGGCTGAACAAGCAAACATGTCTAATTTAATATCCTCTTCAGCTGAAAGTGTGTGCACCCAAATAGTAGAAGGATAAAAAGTGATATTGTTTGTTTAAATTGTAATAAAAAAGGGCATGTTATAAAATATTATCCTTCTTTAAAATATAAATAAGATGTTGTTGTTTTATCTATTGTTGGTCCTTGCTATGTTCTATTTACCTTTTCTCTTGCGTACTACTCTCCTATTGTAACTGCTTCTTCCGTTGTTGGTCAGATTTGGTCTTACAATAATAAAAGGAGTCTTAGCCTCATAGAAATATATCTTTAGTATATTTGAGGGTACCCCCTCTCTAGCTTGAGAATTGTCTTGAAGTCCTAGATTGGTGCAAGAAGGTTATCCTGCACATTATGCCCATGCATTTGTCCCTGTGAGAGTAGAAACAACCTGGGGAACAACATAAGAACTGCCACAGTTGTCAGGGGCTCTATCTCAGTAAACGACATAAGGGTTTATTTCTAGTTGAAGAGACAAAAAGCTCGCTAACAAACTGTGATTAGTGTTTCTAAGTACCCTAATTTTTTTAGCACAGTAAGGTGCTGCACTTTCACAGAGATGGGAATGAAAAAGTTTCACATAGAACTTTTGGACGGATGGGTGAACAAATAACATTCATAGGCTTCAATAACACTTGCTTCGGGAAAGGAACTTAGCAGTAGCAACACTATTGTTATTTGAGGTGTGGTCATTCATTTTGCTCGGCACTAAAGAACTGAATTCTTACCAGTTATTGAAAAACCAATTATTTAGGAATCAAAATTCACAATAAAGAATCAAGATTCAGGACGCTAGACAATTTTGAACATTAACAATGTAGGATGCTAACCAAGATTAACATGCATGAGCTAAATTTCCAAATAAAACCAAGAAACCAACCCGCAATTCATCACCCACCTCTTTAAGAGCCTCCAAGCTCTCTCGAATGCCCTTCTATCCATGGAAGAGCTCGAAAACAAATACCCAAATTCTAAACCCTCGGCAATGGTTTCTAAGCATGACAATTCCTCGACAAGCATCAATGTGACCTGATAAATACCCAAAACACCAAAAGCACCTCTCAGACCAAATTCACAACTATTTTCCTCCCAAAACCCACCAAACCCTCATGGCTTCTTGCCAACAGAAAATATTTGGCGTCAAACGTCTATTTAGATAATCCGAGTAGGAAATCTCCACGAATTCAACATAATTCTTCATACTTGGGTAATTTGGGGAGGAATTCACCATGAATTCAGATAATGTTGATTCTGGAATGATAGAGTTTACTGTGTATGAAGCAGGAATAGAGTAACACAGTCATAGTTGCTCAGCAAACAAGGGATTCATAGGGCAGTTTGATGCTTTCACAATTTATGCGCCTCAATTTTCTCAGTGAAGCTATTGTCCGCACTACTTTGAAGAAATCCCTATGCAGTCAAAGAAAAATATATATTACGTTAATCCTATTGGCTATTCGATCCTTCCACTGATCCAGTGCAAAAAATTAAAAAAATAAACTTACAAAGAACTGTGCAGGTCGTCTTAGCTTTCTCATAAGCCATTTCCTTCTCATAATCCTCCATGAATGAACTCAAGAAGAGTTTGGTCGTATGTTTGGGTTTGCGCTGGAGGTATTTTGGTCATATTCCAATGATCATTTTATTAGTTTACATAGTACATATTATATGGTATATTTTATATTTTATTTCGTTTATTTTATATTGTATCATAAGTTTTATTTTATATATATGTTTTACAATAATATATATGTGTGTTCGAGCATTTATATTGTTTATTTTTATGTTGTTTTGTGTTATATATATATATATAATCATCTAGTGCAAGGTTCCGATCTTCAATAGGCGAGATGCTGGTAATGGAATTGAATTTTGAACCAGACGAAGGAAACCTTGGGTATTATCTAGTTGTAATTTATAAATCCGAGAAGGTGGTTCCGAGATACCCCAAAAATAGGAAGGAAGGAGCCAGGAACCTTTAGCCTTTTGGGATAGTTTGTTAGACCTTTCAAGCCTACCAACCACACTGATTATATATTTGTTCCTTTAGCATTCTTTCGTAGCAAAACAGGCCCTAATAAATTGATATGGACTTGTATGACTCAGAATTGGATGATAAAGTACTATAATGAGGAGGACGACAAGAGACGAAAGCTGGTTTGCTTTCTTAGTATTGGTTCGAATCCAATCGTCTCTGCCATACAGTATTTTCGGAAGCTAGTGCAAGTTGTACCAGTCCAAGTAAGAAATATCTCCTCCTCAATCAGAGGATAGAAGCAATTAGGCATGGATAAATTGATCGATCAGGTGACTCGGCTCCACCATTCTCCCCACCCCACCCTATTTGTTCCAACTAGGCTTTCTATAATCAATAAATAGATTGTTTGGTGGGAACTTGAACTCACTCAATATAATATAACTATCATGGCAACTCAGAAACATATATTATATCTCTCTTGCGTATGGTGTTTCGATAGGTTTAATAATTTTATGCCGCTAACCGTTCAGGGGCTCATCATTGGGTTAACCCCGACCGCCCTAATTTGGGCAAGTAAAAGAAAAGAAAGCAATCCATTTCCTTTTCCTTGTCTCTCTCGCTAAGATTTTTGGGGTCTGTGTTGAAGGTTCCAAGGGTATTTAGATTTAACGGGATCCAGCGCGATGGTGACTCATGCAGGTGAATGGGGTATTTATTTAATGGGGACTACTTTCTCGTCTGGCGAACATCTCTTGTCATCTGTTGGAGACATGAGGGGTCATATATCTTCTTGGCCAATGGTGGGGGTGAGGGTATGAACTCGCTCGCTTGATAGAAAGAGGGCAAGGGCCGACATCGGTCCTAATCTCGTCTGGTGGGAGTGATGGGGTGACTAGGTGTGTTATTGGGGATGTATAAAATGCTATACATACCTGTAAATTCACGACAACCAAGTCGACAACTTAGCTTTGCATAATCTTTTGGAGGAAATAGAAATTAGGGAGACACTGAAGCATAGAATTGGAGAGTTGAGAGTCTGAGTCCTGACCTCCGACTGTCCTATACTCGTAAAACCAAAATAGTGTTTTTTTTCACGAGATTTCACCAATCTCTTTAAGTTTAGGGAAGCTCAATCCAGCCTACCCAACGTTTTACCTTTGCTTCTCTTGCTCTTACCTATGAAAAACGTGGAACCTTTGAGTTTCCCACCGTAGAAGACAATGAGGAATTAGAGTGTGCAACTGTTTCCTTCTACAGAAAGATGATTGGAAGCAACGCCATGTCAATTCCATAATATCCCGACACTCTTGAGTTGGTTAACCTTGCCCGAGGTAGGCGAATGCATGTTTATGTATTTCACATGATTACAAATTTTTTTTTTTTATAATTGCTTCTACATAACATAGATATATCTGTGCAGGTGAGGGAAAACTGGGTATTGTTTTCCCGAGGTTTCTAGAAACTTTCAGTGATAATTCTTCGTTACGAGGGCACTCAAGGCGTAAATCAGAGATCCCAGAGAAGGAAGAAGAAGAAGAAGAAGAAGAGGACTCAAGTGAAAAGGTGAGGTGAGTGAGGAGGGGAGACGTAATAGCGATATTTGCAAGAGAAACCCACTGGTTCTATAATGATGGGAACAAGCCTCTCTAAATCGTAGCCATTATAGATCATAGCATGTTCTTGAACGTTGTTCCCTCCAGAAATAGCATCAAAAATGAAAAAAAAGATG
>LPNX010759493.1:137589-166118 GCA_001517045.1 Pseudotsuga menziesii | reverse complement strand
ACACCCATCCTTAGCTTGAAACTATGAGATTCATATATACGGAGGATCATGCCAGTACCACAATTTCCATCCTGCTCGGCCCCATCAAAGAATCCATATATGGTATCAGATTCCAACACCTGGATGATTCGAATCCTTTAAAATTTTGGGGCACAATATTTGTTCCATTACAAAAAACTTGCCACAATCTAAGAAACAAGTAAACCTCCTTGCAAAGTTTAATCACTTCTTCTAATGTCTGCTTCAGTTTTCCTTTGGAGTGTGTGAGGAATGTCGATGTGAAAAAACCAGTGACCTTTGAAAATAGTGGCATTGCAAAAGGGTGTGAGGAGGGTGTTCATGCTTTTCCCAGGTTGAAAGCTCAAAATGCATATGGTTATGAGCTCATAGGGTGGAGATGGTGATAATTGCAAATGTAAAGTACTAGAAGCAGTAACTTCAGCAGCATTAAGACTTGTAAAAAACCACAACAATTGGTTATTGATTGGAGTGATGAACACAATCAGAGCAGCAAGAACCATACCTTTGAAGCGCTCCAGCTGGTCACTACAAGATCCTGAACCGACTTATTGTCTACGAAAATAGGGTATCGAGTGCAAAAACAGGGGAGCGGGGGTCGACGATACCTTCAGCCTAGAAATACGAAGTTGACGTGTTTTTTTGGCCATGCATTGGATGCATTTGGTAAGTCTACGTGGAGGAGGTGCATTGGAATGGCCTGTTCTCGAGGGGATGTAGGGCTTTGATGCTTCTATCTAGGTAACGATACGGTACTAGTTCTAGTACCTAATTCATAATTGACATAGGAACATAATTTTCCTTTGGAATGTGCTTAACCGGGTTTGTTTCAATGATGCAGCAGGGATAAAGATGGTCAAGAGAAAATTCATGCAATTGCTTTGTTGGATCTCTGAAGATCAAGGTGCATGGCACTAATATTACTAATAGAAGGTAGACAACTTACAAAAATTACACTTCATTGCCAAATTTGCAATTTTCCATGACACAATTAAAAATGACTAACATAAATGACTAATTCATATTCTTCTAGCTAGTCATTTTTGATGCCGTGACTAAATTAGTCATTTATTTTAGTCATTTTTAACTCTGTCACTTATTATCTAGTCATATTTGTTAATTGGTGACTAAATTAGTCGTTAATTTTAGTCGTTTATAGTTGGGTCAATCAAAATTGCTCATATTTAGTAGTAAATCACTTGAAAAACCTATGGTGACTAGAAATTTTAGTCACCTAGTAGCTAATTCCTCATTTTGTACTAGTGCTTGTCATTTAATTCAGAATGTGAAGTGATGACATAACGACCTAAAGTAACCATCATTTGATGATGTGGTGCATCATCATACTTGTTAAACATTATCTCCTTAAATATGATATTGCTTAATATCATGGCATGTTATTGTAATCAAGACTTAATAGGCTATCATAAATAACCATCTTTTGTTCCAACCCATAAACTAGATTAGTATCATCATGAATTTTATTGAAAATATCCATGAAAATATAATTTCTCTCTTTATGACCCTGAAATTGAACATAATAAATCATTACATATTCCTTTTCCATACCATTCTTTATCATACAAGGATTTGACCCCAAATGAGTTATAACGAGAAGGTCTTGAATCTCTCTCTTAGAGATAGAGTTAATAAATAAATTTGGATACAAAGAATAAAAAAATATAGAACATAAATCATTGAAATATTCCTCATTGTTAGAATAATTCTCATTATCATTTACCAAATCTACATCTATGGTTGTATGCTCAAGAAAAACATCAATGGTGAAATCGTGATTCAATGATAAATTCCCAACTAATTTGAGAAGAATTTGATCAAGAGTTATTGCAGTAGAAAAAATGGTCAATGTCATCATTCATGTTTTCAATAATTCAATCTTTCATTTTATCCAAAGACATTGAATCCTCCACTATGGGGTTAACTAGTATTATGCAAGTCATGAATATCTAAGACATTGACTATGGATCTATTTTTATCACTTCCTTTTACTTCTTTATTGAAGTGGTGAGGATAATTTAGTTCTAGGTTATCATCTTGATTTTTTTCAAAATTTAATGTATCCATAGATTCTAAACTTCAATCACAGGTCATTCCACTTTGTTCACTCACTTTTAGGGTGGGATTTAGCTAATGCGAATTTAAACCAAGGAATGGCAGCATATCCTTTTTAAAATCAAAATTATTACCATTTCCTAGATTGAATTCTTTTACAAATTTGTTTTGCAGATTAGTGTCTTCTAGGTTACCATGTTCTTTAAATAATGATCTTTCTTGCTTGAGGGTTCTAGTGAAGGATAATTTTGATAACTCAAATATTTCTCACCATTCATTAACAACTCATATTTTTCATGCAAATAGAGGAGATATACATACCATTCAAGGAATGCTTATCTTGGGGGTTTATCACTTTTGTGAAAATTGTAATGTATCTAAGTCATACTTTATATGAAATCATCATCCATCTCGCTATTCCTTTTTTGAATTCCCTCAAGGTCAGCACATAACTCTTCATAGTCATAATTCTCATGTGTAACTACAAATATTTCAATGAACTACTTCCAACAATAAATAGACTTAGCTAGAAATGCCTTGTACCAAGCATGGAATTGTCCTTCCAATGTGAGGGTAAACAACTTGGAAACTACTTTATCTTAAACAAACTTGATATTTTGACGTGTAAATTTAAATTGATTGAGATTCCTAAATGTAGAGATTCCCCCTTCTCCATCAAACTTAACTTTAGATAATAATATGTTGCCTTCTTTAGGATAGCAAGTAATGGTATTGGAATACAAAACCCATGATCCCATATAAATATAGAGAGAGGATGTATAGGTTGTTAATATAGTTCTGGAAAAAATTGCCCCACATAGGTTGGCTTATCATCTACTCTCCTTCAAGTGTTACTTGTGTAGATAAGTCGAAATGACCTTGGCAATAGTAGGTGTTAACCCTAAGAAAAAGTCCCATTTATACTAAGACACATTTGGAAAAGGAAAACCAACTAGATTTTGGATTAAATACCATCAATGATCTTAGGTTCTACCAGCTACATCCTGATCAATTATATGTGGTTTTCTAAACTAAAGAATAAAATGTACTTATTTTAAAATGAAAAATGCATGTCTCTAGACATGATAATAGTCACAAGAAGTAATCACAGAACCTTACATGGTCCTCTCAATAACCCATCAATTAGTTCACTGATTATAAAGACAAGAATATGTGAAAGTTGTTGTAAAATCATTATGAGTTCTATACTCAAAAATTTAGACAAGCATTTTAAGTAAAACGGAAATAAGAATGCAACAACTACACATATGAGTAGTCCACATTATGAGATACATTCTTACACAATATTGATGCTTAACAAATACACCAGAATAGTCCACAACAGACTCACATGGGGATAATAGTTTCCCAAAAAATTACTTGGACAAAATCTATCTTATACTCATTAAATTTTAGTAGTAGTACATAAAACGTTTGAGAGACAAAAACCCCTAATCATTTGATCTCCTTCTATTTTACTTTTCTACCTCGAAATAATTTCCTTGAGTAGCTGTGAAATTATATCATATTCTTAATCATTGATTTCAATTTTGTCTTTCCCTAGCTATTTGACTCTTTTAGGATTTTTCATGAAATATATTATATGTAAAATTTACATTTAGTAATTAAGGTGATGTTAACCAGAAATTATGTACTATGGTCAACAAGGGAGTGATAGCACGAACAAGGGGTGTTTAACAACCCCTAGTAATTTGGATTAGTTGCACTCAACAAGTCTAACGGCCCCACTCATTGACTAACTCTAATATAGCCTAAACTAACTAACTATAATGTACGCAAACCCATTCTAGGCACATTGACTTTAAAACTGACAATTTGAACTCATAGAAGATGGATTTGGATCAATAGCAAGACTCAAGGGAGGTGGTCTCAAGGTTCTTACTTTGATAGCTGCACATTTTCTAGATGCATCATGCATGAGTCGACCCTTTGACAAAGCCAAAGACTCAAAGACAATTTTCCCAAGACTTGTGTGGAAACCCAAAGGCTAGCTAAACCTTAGGTATGTTACTTGGAATGTCTCCAGCCTACTATAGACTGAGAATGAGTTGAAAACTAATATCCAACACTGAAAAAAAAAACTAGGTTAAAAAAAGGACAAAACAATCATGACTAAATAAAGATAAAAAAAAACTAAACTAATTCAAACAAATTAAACACTAAACTAATAAGTATATACAATAAATATACAAATATACAAAGGTGCTTCTTGTTAAGTCCCAAGAATGACTTAGAAAGATGCAACTTGGACAACTCTAGCTGTAGAATGCAGAAATGTGATGTTAAAAGTTAATTAAGTTAATAAAATAAATTTAATCCTATCTTGCCGTAGCAAAACATTAAAACTAGTATGTTTAACTTACATTCTTAATACTCAATAATCAAAATAAGGAAATAAAGAAAGAAATTTCCAAATTTAAACAAATCAAAGTATAAGACTGATTATCAAAATAAAGAAATAAGGAAAGACATTTCCAAATTTAATTATCACGAATTTAAACAAATAAAAGTCTAAGATTAACTAGAAGAAGAGATTCAAAATGATTAAAAAAAAATTGATTAATTGAACACACAAATCAATTCATTATGTAATTCAAATTCTTTTCAAAGGCATTTTTAAATAACTTAAAACATAAAAAAAAAAATTGAATAGACTAATGAAATCAGAGTTTCATAGTTAAATTCAAATTATAAATAATGATGAATGGAAGAAAAGGGTTAAATTATTTTATTCAAACTGTTAAAGACATACACATAGAAATTTAGAAAATACCTAAAAAATTCCATTACATCAGTGCTCCAATCTATATACTGCAGAGGGCTTTTCATATCCTTGTCTCTTTACAATGACAATTACAAAAGAAAAAAGGATATCAGAGACGAAGACATTCAACCTCTGATACTTCGAGACAGCCCTTTTTCACAGTGGATGTGCTCCCTTTAAATAATTAGTAGCCCAATCGATTCTAGAACTTGGATAAACCATTCAACAACTTGCATTTTCTATTTCAACGATCTTTGGTTTCTGATTTTGCATGGCGGGCTCCTCCATAACGTGATATGCGCAATCCCATGAGTCCCTATGATAGCGTGGTATTGAACTTTCACACTATTTTTTTCGAGCAATTAATTAATTAAAATCCAAATGACTATAAAAACAAATTATAACTAGGGCTAAATTGCAATCTTCTTTAAATAAGAAATTTTAATAATAAATAAATAAAACTTAATAATAGATAAATAAAACAGTTTGGCAATCGTGGACGAGTTGGTTTCATCAATTGTAGACTCGATGATTTCATTCTTAACGATTTCGTGATAGAGTAAAGATCACGTGTGTTCTCTTTCTGAAGCAAAAAACTTCATCGACGATCTCTGGTATTCGAACTTCACAACCTGAAACATGCTATATTCCTCATATGCTTTCTGAATCTGAAATTTCTTTTTATTTTTTCAGGATTCTTATGCCAGAGCTACGAAAACATTTTTGTAGGTATTGGGCAGCAAGAGTAAAGTATGGAGGGTTTATAGTTATTTGGGGTAGAAAAAATGGTATTTCAGAAAAATATTAAATATCCCTTTAAAATAAGGTTGTGTTAATTAAAATTAGAATCAACAAAAATATTTTAATAAGTATTTATCATTATTTAATAATATTAAAAGTATATTTTAATATCCAATAAACCAAAGCTTTATGAAATAGTTTTGTTAAATAAAAGCCCTTGACAAAAACAACAAAAAAAACGGCTACAATATCTACACGATACCTTCAAAATTGAATGATCCCCATGGAAAATTTACAGCAGCCATGATGTTGCATCATGAAACCACGTAGAAGAGTCCTTTTGGCTTTGGCACATTGATAAATAGAGTCAATGTCGTCTCATTTTCTTTTAACTTAACAATCCTACAAAGATAAATAAAGCAATAATAATATTAAATATCCTATAATTTTATGAGCCATGCGTCTTACATCTATGACAATTAATAAGAACGTACTTTTCAACGTTAATGGTGGCAATCTTGGAGCGATTCTAATGTTCTTTCAACATTAATGATGGTCATCCCAACGTACTACTTGGAGTGAACTTTCGGACTCCGTGGTGAATCTGAACTTACTCCTGGAGGATCGAGCTGGGCATTAATTGTCTTTTTGATTTGTTTTAATTGCTGACTGTTTGTATTATTTGCGTCTGTGATTTGCGTGGTCGTCAGAAGGACGTTAGTTTGACGGGTGGCTCTGCTCTTCAATGGAGGCAAGTAGACTTGGTTTTCGCATCGAACAGGTGTCACAGTAATGTATTCTGTCAAATTTGGATTTTGTTAATGTTTGGAGCCTTGTTCAGAGTTTTATCTGTTAGCTAATGATTTTAGCGGTTTATTTGATTTAGAAGGTGTTTTATTTCTAGTTTTGCGGGGACTATTAGTCTTTGGTGCTCGGTTAAATTGGCTGCTTGTCGAATTTTTTATGGGTGGTTTGATTTATACCTTCATCATTATTGGAGTGCCACATAGTAGCCATGTCTCTTTGAGACATTAAGGCTTTGGCACGTACCCCGCCCAAACTATTTGAGGCTATCAAGGATCCGTGAGGCTGTTTGGCATTTCCAGCAGAGAGTTTTTCTGTGTGTAGTGAGGATTTCTCCTCTGGTGATGAATTTGATGAACATTTCACTTTGCCTCTTCCTATGAGTGCTAGGGAGTCTGGGTTAGATGGGGATGATAAGGTGTAGGGTTTGAATGTGGAGCATTTTGGGAAGGCGCATTCTATGCAGTGTGTGGATTTAGGTTCTGTGGGTAAAGATTATGGTCGTTTCTGTTCTGAGGCAGATTGTATTGCAGGTTTAGCGTCGAATTCAAAGGTGGTTTGTCATGATTTACCTGTTCCGGAGATTTCGATTGCATCCGACGGGTTTAATATTCATCCTCAGAAGTTTGTGAATCCTGTGGTGGGTTCGAGGGTTTTGGTTAATGAGCCTCGTTCTGGGAGACGAAGAGCTGCAAAGGTGATTAAAAAAGTTATGGATCTGATCCTCCCAGTGGTCGGTGGAATAAAATGTAGTGCGATAGGCTTAAAAAAGTGGGTTATTGAATCCTGGATGGATACTGTTCAACACTGTCTGGAGGTGTTCATTCTTCCGTGTGGCTGGATTGCTTTTAAATTTCTTCAAGCTGTGGATTCTACTTCTATCCTTTCTGGATCTTGGAGATGGGATGGATCTGGTCTACTTTTGAAGCATTGGACTCCTTTATTTGACTCGTGCACTGAAAGGTATGATACACTTCATACCTGGGTTAAAATGTCGAATCTCCCATTTGAGTTCTAGTCCCTTGACTTCTTTAAACTAGTTGGAAATTCCCTCGGAACCTTTCTTGAAGCCGACTTATCCTTTTTGCATTCCGGTGTTTGTTGTTTGGGGAAAATTTTAGTCCTTATTGATATTAGTAAAGGGTTGGTGGCTGATTTGTTTATTTCGAAGGGTAATTCTAGTTTTAAACAGACTCTAGAGTATATTGGGATTCCATTTAAATGTATCTAATGCCATCGACATGGGCATTTAGCCGCTGATTGCAGTTTGTCTTTTCATAAACCGGGTGGGGTGGCTAAATCTGTCTCGCGGGTGAAGAATCCTGTGGGTTCGGTTGAAATAATTTATGAGGAGGGTTTGGATATTTTAGGGCCTGAACCTTTGGAGGTTAGCCCCGATCCTAGTCATCCCGGTTTTGAGTCTGTTGACCAAATTTCTGAGAATGCACAAAACTTGGGTTCTAATGATAATAACCACTTGTCACTTCCTACGGATGACTTGCTACCAAAAAGTGTTTTGAGTTTGGTTTTCGAAGAAGAGTTTTCTTTGGATGCTCTTAAACCTTTGAACTTGGATGGGACTCTTTTTAAGGAGAATTTCACTTTTCCTTGGATTAATGATTTAAAATCTTTTGATCCTCTTTTGGACATTGAGGCAGAAGATTCCAGATTTACTGTTCCCTTTTTAGGTGGATTAGGGTTTGTTTCTCCTGTTAAGGTTTATAAAGACAAGGGTTACTTTCTCAGATCTTGTGCTAAAACTGGTGGGTCGGGGGTTCTGAATAAGGTTCAGCCTGGTTTTTTGATGCATGCAAATGATAGGGCATCTCTTTGTCCACTTGAGAAATATATTTCTGTTCAATTGGAACACCATTCTGGGGCACTTAGAGTAGTGAAAGCCCTTTCTAGGGTTTCACAATGATTGTGACAACCCTAAACTGTCGGGGTTTAGCTAGTTTACCTAAAAAACTAGTTATTCGTAGGTTGGTAGAAGATCAGAACATTGATGTTTTATTTTTACAAGAGATTATGGGTAATGGGCTCTATTTGGTTGCTGAGATGGAATCAATGCTTGTTGGTTGGATTTTTATTTCATTGGATGCCAAAGGGAAGTCTTGAGGTTTGTTAATTGGTTGGAGGAAAAGACTTTTCAACTTGGCAAATGCATGGGCAATGGACTCTGGTTTATCTGCATCCTTGTACTCTATTGAAATGAATGAGGTTTATTGTTTTATGAATATTTATGGGCCCTACTTGGATACGGTTAGGTTCTGGAACAATCTACTTTCATTGGACTGTCTTTTACCTGTTCAATTGATTTTTGGGGGAGACCTTAATTTCTCTTTGGGTTGTTCGGAAATTTGGGGAGTAAAAGCTCGGGTGGATTGTTTATCTGATTTGTTTTCTAAAAAATTGGAAACTTATGGTCTTGTGGATATTGTTTCACATGTTTTAACTCCCACTTGGTCCAATAGAAGAGTTGGGAGTGAATGTATTTCTAAGCGTTTGGATAGACTTATGGTCTCAGTTGACTTTCTGGATCTTGATTTGCATTTTTGTCAATGGATAGGATGTGGGGGGGATTCTGATCAACATCCTGTTTTCCTACAGATTTAATCCAATAATCCAAAACCTAGGTCTCCCTTCAAGTTTAATGCATATTGGTTATTAAACGAGGATTTTGTTGAACTACTTAAGGCTTCCTTGACTGTTTATGTGGACAATCCTTTGGTTTCTGTCGTATCACATTTTGTGGCTAATCTAAAAACTATCCAGGAATTTTCTATTGCTTGGTCTGTCAAGCAAAAGGTTCAGGAGACTAAGGATTTAGTGGAAATTGAATTTTGGATTTTAGATTCTTTCAATAAGCCTGGTTTTGGTTTTTCCACTAAGGTTGATAGGATTTCTCTTATTGATTTGGAATCATGTAGGAGAAGTATTCTATTAGCTCGTGAGCAGGAAGCTAGAAAAAAAAGTAGGCCTATTTGGCTTGTTTGTGGGAACGACAATACATCTTTCTTTCACAAATTCGCTAATCATTGAAAGAATATCAACTCTATCTAGAAAATTGAGGGAGATGATAGAATTACAAAGGAATGTTTTGATTCTATTACAAAAGTTGGGGTTCAGCATTTTGAGAATTTGTTTCTAGAAGATAAGATGCTTCATCTTCCGGAGATTATGAAAATTGCTGAGTCTTTTCCCACATTTATCACAGATTTGAAAAATGCAGAACTTATGCTACCTGTTACTTTGGCAAAGATACAATCTATTTTAACTGCTAGTAAGAATGATAAGATCCTGGCTCCGGATGGAATTCCGATGGAGGTTTACCGTGTGCTCTTTGATGTTTTGGGTCCAGATTTGTTAAAAGTTATAGATGATTCTTGGAAGTTTGGTAAAATACCTGCTACTTCAATACAACTTTTATTGCATTAATCCCTAAGACTGATCTGCCTACATCTTATAAATATTTTAGACCAATTTCTTTATGTAACTTCTGTTACAAAATTATTGGAAAAATCATTTTGATTTGTATTCGAAAAATACTTGGCAGACATATTTCTGGTGAACAATTTGGGTTTTTACGTGGCAGAAATATTCATGACGTTGTTGGGGTAATTCAGGAAGGATTACATGCCATTTCTATTAAAAATCTAAGGTCTATTGTTTTAAAAATCGATTTGTCTAAAGCTTATGACAGATTCAGTTGGAATTTTTTAAGGATTATTCTTACTAAAATGGGTTTCTCTGTTCCTTTTATCTCATGGGTTATGAGCATCCTTTCATCTATCTCATTTGTTGTTTTGATTAATGGTGCGGCCTCTTCTTTTTTCAAATCTAGCAGACGATTGAAGAAATGTTGTCCTCTGGCTCAGCTCCTTTTCCTTATTGTTGTTGAAGGACTGGGTAGGGATTTATTGGCAGCAAAAGCATCTGAAGATTATCATGGAATATTATTTGGAAATGATGATACATTAACTCATGTTTTATTTGTTGATGATATTGTGACGATATCTGATGGTTATGAGTAATCTTTATCTACTCTTTATGAGATTTTGCAAACTTTTTGTAAAGCTTCTGAGATGATGATAAATGTAGATAAATCAGCTTTATTACATTCCAGGTTGGATGATGCTGAGTTGATTACTGTTCAGAATATTTTTTGTTTTAATGCTGATAAAATTGAGATTGGTTTGAAATACCTTGGGTTTTTTCTCAAACCTTGCAAATATTACAGTAAAGATTGGGATTGGCTGGTGGTTAAGGTGGAAAAGAGAATCAATAACTGGATTTTTCAATGGTTGTCTAAGGGAGGTAAGCTCATTTTGATTAAATTTGTTTTAGAAGCTATCCGAGTGTATTAGATGCATTTCTGGATACCCGTAGGCATCATTGAAAAAATTAGAAGGTTATGCTTTAAATTCTTATGGACAGGGAACTCGGATTCTTCTGGATTGTCTTGGACATCTTGGAAATCTTTATCAAGTCCTAAGTTCCTGGGAGGCTTAGGGTTGAAGATACCAGCTTTGTTTACCAAAGCACTTGCTGCCAAAAATGTTTGGAACTTGATTCATGGTAAGGGTTTGTGGGTGCAGATTGCCACTCAAAAATATATTCTCCTTTATCCTTATTGGATTGGATCCGTGTGATGGTTAAAAATAAGAGGTGTATGTCCATATGTTGGAAAGAAGTGCTTTGGTCTTTTTACCTTATTGGTAATTTTCTTACTTGGAAGGTTGGGAATGGGACCAATTTTAGAATTGGATTGGATCCATGGGTAGGATGTAAGTGGAGACATAATTTACCTATGTGTCTAGTGGACAAACTTCATGCTGTCGGTTTATTTTCTCTAAGTGATATAGGTTGTCTTGATTTATCTTTGCTGAATAATCAAGGTTGATTTACTGCTGAACTGACTGGTCTTACTGACCAACATGATATTACTTGCTGGAATGATTATGTGGGTATATTAAAAACCATCCATGTCAAACTGTCATGAGATGAGGATTTTCTGATTTGGAATCAGTCTAAATCCAGGAAATATACTCCAAGAACTGGTTATCTTCAATTACTGATGGAAAGACGAGAGGAGGAACTGTCTTGGTGGTGGAAGGTCTTGTGGAAATTCAAATGTCCATTTAAAGCAAAAATTTATGGCTGGTTCCTGTTAAAGGATAAAGCTTTGACTTGGGATGTTCTTTGCTGTTAAGGGTTTGAAGGGCCTAGCAGGTGCTATTTATGTAAATCTGAATCTAATTCTAATTCACATATTGTAGTGGATTGCCCTTATACTAGACAAGTGTGGAATGAAATAGAGGCTAAGTTGGGGTTTTTTGACTTATGAAATGGTACCTCTATGACACTTGTTTGAAGAATTGGTGTATGAGGGGAGAATTGAAACATATCAGATATTTGCCTATTATTGTGTTATGGTATATTTGGAAAGCAAGAAATCTTTGTTCTTTTGATGACAAAGTATTATCTCCTTATCAAGTTTCATTTTTATGTTTAGGGTGGTGTATTAAATCCTTTCCACAAGATAAGACTATCAGAATCAGATAGGTTGTGGTTGAAGTTATTGATAAGACATTCCCATGGGGGTACTTTAATGGTTCAGCATCTCGGGATCCAAAAATATGTGGTGCTGGTGGTGTGCTATTCATTTCTGAAGATCATTTTTTTACCTTCAAAGCCGGTTTGGGTTTTGGAACTAATAATTTTGCTGAACTTATTGGTTTAAAGCTTCTTCTTACTTTATCTTTACATCATAACTACAAGCAATTGCAAATTTTTGGAGACTCACACCTCGTAATCAATTGGGCTTCTGATATCAGAGCACCGGGAAGCGGATTGTTTCAACACTGTCATGTTTTTTTAGTACAGGGGATGCAAAAGATGGAGTTAAGTTGAAGATTTGGATGTTGTTCCTGACTAAGGATCAAATTTTGATGTTTTTAATGAACTTTTGCATTTTATGAGTTTTGTATATTTTCAAACAATATGGTTGGTGAAGAGTGATGTTAATGCCTTTGTTTGATCTGAACTTGTGTGTTTTGACCACTATTAAGGTTTTAATTCTTGTAAGTAAGTATCAATTTTGTGCTGAAGATAGATATTGACAATGGGCAATATTTCGATATTGATCTATTTACAGATTGTATATGATATACAAAATATATATAAATAGTTTTTTTTTTTTTTTTTTCTGTGGAAAAAAAATGACAATTAATTAAAAATGGAATATAAAAAAGTTAATTCAACTCACATCCAAGAAATGGTTGGCTTCTTATTCTTAAATTCCCAAAAAAGATAACTAGCTTAGAAAGGGAATTAACTTTATTATATTATATGATGAGATATTATGAACATACATGAAATCGACTCTCATTGTATTGATTGTTATTAAAATATAATATAACCTTTACAAATGAGATGAATGATCAACATCCTTTTCAAAAAATTTATATAGAGATTTGAAAATGATAAAATTGCATCAATTTCAAGAATTTGCAAATAAGGCATCATATAACATTTTGATATGAGAAAAAACAATTTCAATTGTCATATGGATATGCTTTACTCTCATATATTATGTTATAAATTTCATTTCTAATAATGTGATTCAATTTTTTAATTGGTTTCAATAATAATAAAATTTATGATAATCATAATTTTTTATTTTAATGTATTAATAAAAATCTGTTTACAAAACAAAAAATGAAAATGAAAAACATAAAAGTTTAATATATAATACATTTTCATATATATATATATATATATATATATATATATATATATATTTTGTTTTATTTCAACATTTACAATTTATGATTTATGTTTCTTTTTTTTTTTGGAAAATGAGATTTGAAACTATTTTTAATAAGTTTAATTAAAAAATGCAACCATCCTTAAAGCCAAAAAATTAAATGGACAAAAATCAGTTAAACCACTAAATGATGATCTCACAAAAACGCATCTGTAGAATGGATAAAAATCAAGGATCAGAGAGATGTGATAGTGACAGGGCCATCAAACCAAGCAGAAAAATCAAACAAACAAATGAAAATGAATTGCAAACACTATTTACAAAATTCTAAATAAGGGGGGAACTTAATTTTATTGAAAATTTAAGGGAGGTTGTTGGGGTGCCAACAAGTGACTTGGTGGGTCCCTAGCTTATGTGTGCATATAAATTGTTGTCTCATGTGACCACATAACATTAAACCATACTCCTTTCATAAGAATTTTCATTTATGTGCACCATATAAAGTTTAGATTCAAAAAGATTTGCCTAGCCATTAATAATGTGATCATTCTTTGTTTTGCAAATTCCAAACTATATAGTACATAATCTGAAAGTAATTCTAACCATAAGGTTGTATATATCATCAATACCTTTTTAGCGGTATAAATAGTTCTTAAAATGGACATATGAGACGAAAGTTATGGCTAGAGGTGACATTTCATTATGTTGATTTTATCATCCATCAACAATTTTAATTTTATCGACCATCAAAATTTTAAAATTTACCATCCATAAGCAATTTAAAATTTATCGGCCACCAACAATTTAAAATCACTGACCACATAAATTTTATTGGAACAATGGACTCATTTTTTTTACAATCCCTTTAAAACTTATTAGTCGTCATTGAATTAAACTTATTAGGCAATGGGGATTTAAAAGTTATCAACCACTTAAAATTTATCACTTAATGATACCGACCACTTCATCTCTTCATTGACCCTTTAAAACTTATCGGTCATCAAGTACTTAATACTTATCACACATCAACAATTTAAATTTTATTGGCCACTTAAAATTGATTGATTTGATGTGTATCTACATTTAGTTTTTTTTAGATCAATGTGCCTTGTCCTTTAATAGGTACTTTAACTTTCAATCTTGCAATGTCCCATCATTTCCATAAGTTATATCTTCATTTTGTCTATTTTATCTTCAATATGTGACTTAAAAGTTTACTTTGCAATGGGGATTAGCTTTGTAAGTGAAGAGGATCAACTACTTGGTTTGAGGAGAAACATCAAAGTTTGTTTTGTGCTTCTGATCCATGAGGAAAATGTTAGGGGAAAAATTCAAGCCATGGGCTATTTTTTAACATTTTTTTCCCGAAAAAAATAATCACCAATTTTCCTTTTATTCAAAGATGATTTTCCCAAATTCCATCGGAAAGTTTTTTTCTTTACTCTAAAATCACCAAAATTGTCCAAGAACTATATAAAGTCCTTAGAAAATTTGAACATATACATTTTTAAATCAACAAACATTTTATCTTTGCAAATTTAAGAATTAGTAAGATCTTCCATGGTTTTGACAATTTGAAAAATTATGGATCCTTAAAATTTTCCTAGCTTCTAGAGCTTGGATTTGAATTTAGAAATTTGTGCTTAGTTTGCAATGAGGAAAAGGCTACAGTTGGTATGGTTTTTTGGTGTAAAATTCACTTTGCTTGATCCCAAAATTATGTGCAAAAACATTTTTTAATTGATGTCTAAGACCCATTCTTCCAACTACTTTACTCTAATTTAGTTCTGCCAACTCCCCTATCATCATTGTTAGACATGATTTTGATGTGCTGACTAAAATTGGCACTATCCATCAACAACTAAGAGATTTTAAGTCAAACCAATTGGACCCCTAATGCACTTTATTCTTGGAACCTAGACAAAGGTCGATTCATCCTTGAAACCCAATTTTGATCTAGGTAGTGACATGTCACTACAACAAAAACTGGATTTAGCGTCTCTTTTTGCATCCTTTTTTGTGTGTAGACCATCTTTCAGTGTATTTTTCTTCATTTTTTGGACAAAATGGGGCAATTTCATGGGTTGGTGCTATTTTAGGCGTTTTTTGCGTCCTTTTTCTAAATCTGGCGCAAATTGCGACGTAATTTGCACCGGGTTTTGCACTTGGTTATGTGCCAGTTTTTGCACTAGGTTTTGCGACAGGTTTTGAGCCTAGTTTTGCACCTAATTTTGTGCCTAGTTTGTACATTTAACTCTTGTTGTGCCCCCTTTTACGTCCATGTTTGCCTCAACTTTTACGCCCTTGTTTTCATCCACTTTTGTATATGTTTTACATCCACTTTTGCATCCACTTCTGCTTCTTTTTTTGCATCCCTTCATGCACCAATTTTGGCATCAAAGTTTACATCCTGTTTTGAGTCTAGTTTTGCATCTCATTTTGTTTCAGCCATTTTTGCATCCACTCATGCACAAACATTTTCATCCCTTTTTGCATCCCATTTTGCATCCATGTTTACCTCTTTTTTTGCATCTACTATTGCATCCACTTTTGTCGCGTGGGTCAATTCACACCCATTTTTGTGCCTACTTTTACACCCACTTTTGATTCAACTTTTGCATCCACGTTTGCATCTTTTTTTGTATCCAAATTTACATCAGTTATTGCATCCCTTTATGCATCCACTTTTGCATCAGGTTTTGCATTGGGTGTTACAACTACTTTTGCATCTACTTTTGCATCTACTTTTGTTGCATCCACTTTCGCATCCAATTTTGTATCCAATTATACATCCATGGTTGTATCCACTTTTGCACCACTTTTTTCATCATGTTTTGCTTCCACATTTACATCATTTTTTGTATCCACTTTTGCATCCATTTTTGGTGCACCCCATTATGCGCCCACTTTTGCACCTACTTTGATTGCATCCATGTTTTTATCCACTTTTGCATCCAATTTTACACCCATATGTTGAACATGACAATGAGGATAGTGATTATGATATTGAGGATGGCTACGATGATGATGATAATGTTGTTGATAATGAAGAGAACGATTACAATGATGATGAGGAGGATAATGACAATGACAACATTGGCAATGATTATGATGGAAATGAAATCAATGATGATGATGCTGATGATGACAATGAGAATGATGATGAATACAATGAGAATGATGATGTTGATCATCTTAAAAAATAATTTTTTATTTGTCAAGCATAAATTGTATGTGTCCTCCATGACCATTTTCTATTAATCACATATTTTGGGTAGATGTTATTTCTTATGCCAAAGGTAATGATAAGTAACTGATGAAAATGACAATAATCATGATGACGATGATGTCAAGGAAAATGGTGATGATGATGATGTCAAGGACAATGGTGATGATGATTACACGAATGATGATTATGCTGATGATGATGACTATTTTGATAATCATGGTGACAATGACAAAGATGACTATGATGATAATCATCATCATCATTTCCATCATCGTCATCATCAAAAACATCATCATTGTCATTGTCATCTAGTTCATCATTGTCATCATTTAAAGCATATGAAATATGTTTATCATTTAAACCATGCATAACAAGTGGGATACAGTTACAATATTAAGCATGCATAAATTATAACTATGATTGAGCACATTTTAATCTTGGAGCTTGTAGTGAAACTGGGTTTATTTAACTCTACCAACACTTTCTTATAAGGATCATCATCATCGTTGTCGTCATCATAATTTCTCATGGAATTCTCATTGTCATCACAATTGTCATCGTCATCATTATTATCATCATCATCGTCACCATATAATCACATCATTGTCAACTTCATCACCATTTCCATCATTTTCATCATCATCATCATCATTCTCATTGTCATTGTCATCATCATTATCATATAATCACATAATTGTGAATGTCATTATCATCAAATCAATTACATTTATTGTGTCCACTTTAGCACCCAAAACCAATTACATTTATATTCTCCTTATGCTAGGTTGTATAGGTACACAACTAGGTGGTCTATATCATGATGATGCTAAAACGGACACAAATTGCGTCCACTTTAACATCCAAAATAAATTATATTTAAATTCTACTTGTGCTAGATTCATGTCTAGGTGAAAAAATAGGAACATTATATAAAGATATTGCTAAAGTGGAAAAAGATGGTTTGATGAATAAAGGAGACAACAAAATCAAAATATGAGGTTTCCTCGATTTGGCATCTTACTTTTCATTTCCTATTATAGTTAATCAAAAGTATTTTGATTTGGAGGGTAGTTGTGAATCACATAATCTAATTGAAATCCCATTTGAACATTTGTATGAATACTACATGGATTATATATATGTTTAATTGAATCATATTTGTTTTAAAGGTGAGCTTATACATAAACTCATCAAATGTTTTTGCTATAGTGTAGTTTACGTACATTTGTGTTAACCAATTCCTTCAACTGCACAAGTTATATTTGTATGTACATGCATATGACAACTTATACAATATAAATATATAACCTTTTTTAATTCTCAACAAATAACTTCATCTCACTTCTAACAATTATCAACCAATAGATGAAACTAACCACAATAACTATTATCCAACTAATTATTGTTATTTTTGGCTACCAAGTCATATTAACTTATAAACATTTTAAGGACATTGCACTAGGTAACGAGTATAGAGACAAGAATCAATACATTAATTTAGATTATGAGTTCTAAACATAGTAATTGAATTATTATTGCATCCAAATAATAACAAAGCATTTTAAAACGAGACATAAAAACCATTATTATTTAAATATGAATTACATATCTGACTATAAATTTAGAAGTCTTCATTTACATTATAATCTACATCTAGGTCTTCCAATGTTTCCTTTTCAATGTTCATATGTTCTTGCAAGTACCTAATATTATTCTTGCTACACTATCCTACTAAAGTGGTATTGTAATCAGCCTCATCTTCAATTTCATCATATTATGTATCAATAGAATTTGTTTCCAGATCGGTTACATGAATGTCACCAAATCTATTTTCGTCATTGCTTTCGATATCATCCATATTATCTTCCTCCATAATATAATATTCCTCCATGATAGCATCTTCTGAAGATGCACCTTTGACCCTGCTTCTCCATATTGCTAAAGGAATATTGTCATCATTATCATCTTCACATTCTTCTACTAGATATTCTTCAACTTGAACATCATCATGGATGCCAATTTGTTCTCCCTCAACTATATTCGGTTGATCATCATTGGTTTTCTTCATGTCGATTGAAGCATCTTCGAAAACATGTCTTAATCTTGGATCATAATGAATGACAAATATCCATTTTGGATCCAAAATATCTTCATAGAAAAATACTTGCACATGAAGGAGATCCATATATTAGACATATGTTATTACATTTTTATTCTTATCGGTAAACACATATATATTCCTAATAGGCAATTAATTATCAAAATATTGACAACTAATGCTTCTTATATTTATATTATGTTTTAGGAAAAAAATACCTGCTCACAATGAATTGGTAGAACATAAGGCTCCTTATCCTCTAGTAGGTACTTTGAGGAGTCTATAGAAAACAATCCACTATGTGTATCATGTCTTCTTGTACTCTCAAATGCTTCATACCATTTACATTTAAAAATGCAACATTTGAAAGAGTGGTAATCCAACTCAATAATTTCTTGTATTTTTCCAACATATTGAAGATTCCCTTCAACAATGTTTTTATCTTTTGAACTTGCTCGACTTGATTGCTTGAAATCAACCATAACCCCACAATCAAATGTTCGTCTCTTTACATCTACTCTTTCTACATGATAATGACGACCATATGCCCACATTCAAAGGATACTTTCTCACCTATGAGGGGCCATTTTTTTTAGTGCAAATAAATACAATTATTCATAATCAAATAATTAATAGTTTGATGAATATATTCAAGAAATATTTTTTAAGAATTTCAAGCAACATTTTTGAAGAATTCCATGCTTTACCTTTCATTCACATCCTCTAGAAATGTTGATCTCATCTTTTGTTATGTTTGCATCTATACCCTCCTCATCCATTCGGTTTTGAATTTGTTCAGTAGTCCATTGTAGAGTGCAATCTTTTCCCCATTCACCAGAAATATCTGTGGAAAGTGGGATATTACTTTGGTTCAATCTCTTAAACTGTCTCCTTGCTTCTAACACTTCTTCCCTTTTTATATTGTACAAATCAATCCATTTATTCATGCAATCCATCTGGTATAGAACAAACTTGTCAAGCATGGCACTTTCATCGACACCTATTAAAAATCAACACATATAATTCAAAATGTAAATGTTATTATTTTATTTTGATAAACACAAAACTATATAGTAAATGATTCTAAACATAATCACAATAATCATGATTTTACTTACCATTTTCTTGCTAAAAACCATTACTTTGAGGGTTTTCTCCATCTATAATATCTTATGCATGCTCTTCATCCAAAAATTGTGGACCATATACAAACTCTTTACCAAGGAATTCACATAGGAATAAAAATGCTTCATTCAATACATACCCTTCAGCCATGCAACCCTATGGACGTGCCTTTTGTCGGATATATCTTTTTAAGGTTTTCATGTACCTCTCAAAGAAAAAATTCCACCTCATTGAAACGATGCCTGCTATTTCAATGTGATCGAATAGGTGTATAAGTAAATGTACCTGTAGGTCCATGAAACTTGTAGGGAACTCCTTCTCAAATACACACACAATTTCAACAATTTCCTTTTTCCATTTTGGCATTTCACACACATGGATCTCTTTAGAGGTCAACCACCTAATAAATGACACAAAATTAGTATGAACATTTAAAATGAAATATAATATATCATTGCATCATACACAGTAACATTTCATACCATAAACCTTGTAAATATCAACCCACAATTTACCTTAAAAATGCTGACAAATGACTTATGGCATTCCTTAAGTCAACTGCAAGACATGAATCCCCTCTAATTTCCAATGGCATGATATGCTATCAAACCCATTTACCAGAGTTCATTAATATCAATTTATCATAATTATAAAAAAATTAAGTGATAACAATAATAATTAATTGATTCAAATACCTTCATAAAATTATGGTAATCATGTGTTTTAAATCATGTGACATGTCCATCTACTGTAAAAGCTTTATTCAATGATGATCCATAGCCAGTGGGTGTTCTTATTGAACGTATCACACTTTTTAGTTGATCCAGTTCTTTCTTTTTTAGAATCCATGGTGCTTCTGCCTATGATTCATTTTCTTGATTTGGCCACAAATGTTTTCTATCAAATTTAGTATGTGAAAGAGAAATATCTCTCCTTGATGATAAGGTGTCTTTATCTTTTCCTGCTATATGTCTAAAAATAGAATCAGGGACATTTTTGAAAATATGCATAGGATCTAGTAAATGAGATGTTAATAGATCCTTCCAATAAGGGAGATCATAAAATATGGATTTCCTATTCATTCATTTTGGCATTTCAACCATAACTTGTTCTGGTTCCTCAATTGAATGATCATGAAGAAAAAAATCATTCCAAGATTTCAATTCAGCATCTTCATACTTTTTAAGCCAATCAGCAGGACTCATAACCTTGGGAGGAGGTCTATTTTCATTTTTTCCATCAAATTGATTCTTTAGGCGATTTCTGAACTTATGATCCGGTGGTAGAAAAACACTATTGTTTGCATAAATAACTTTGCATAGATCTTTAGAATATCACCCCTCAAATTGTTCAGCGCATCTTGGACATGCAAAATAACCTTTTGTTTTTATCCCTGCAATCCAATAACTAATTTTTATAACAAAATTATAATAATGTAATAGTTATATGCAAGTTGAATTGAAAATAAATTATGATGTGCAAATATGAAAATTATTTTTCTTACCTGAACAAACACCAAGTCCTAGGAAATCATGAATTGTCCAACATAGTATTCCATAGAACATGAAGAACCTATTTGATGGAGGATGTGATATGTCATACATTCTTATGCCTTTCCATAACAATTGCATCTCATCAATAAAAGGCGCAATATAAACATCCATTTTTTTTACTTGATATTTTCCTGGAACAATGAGAGTTAGCATAAGGTGCTACTTTCTAACACTCATCCATGGGGGAATATTGTATACTATCAATCTGACTGGCCAGACAGTATGAGTTGCACTCATGGAAGAGAATGGGCACACTCCATCTATTGCAAGCCCAAATCTAATACTACGGGGTTCATCTTTGAATTTTCCTAGCCATTTTTCCTCCATGTGTTTCATTGCTTTACAGTCTGCTGGAATTCGCATGAATCCATGTTTATTCCTATTCTTTGCATGCCAGTC
Organism: Pseudotsuga menziesii; assembly: GCA_001517045.1. Taxonomy (NCBI): domain Eukaryota; kingdom Viridiplantae; phylum Streptophyta; class Pinopsida; order Pinales; family Pinaceae; genus Pseudotsuga; species Pseudotsuga menziesii. Next base: position 144,524 of record LPNX010759493.1, on the reverse strand, counting down.
CATCAATTGTGCAAGTGACTTGCAACGAAACATTTGTTGAATTCTAGGTATAATTGGCATGTGGCGTAAAACCTTATTTGGAACAATAGGACTTTGTACATCTATACGATATCTCTTCTCTTTGCATACAGGACATTATTGTTTATTTTGATATTCACCTCTATACAAGATGCAATCATTTTGACATGCATGAATTTGCTTATATTCTACCCCCAACTCGACCAACAATTGACGTGCTTCTCTACAAGTTGATGGAAACACATTATCTTCGGGCAATATTTTATCCTTTAGTGCCCTGGAATATTGTTTTCAGAGAAACATGTTGGAAATGTAATTTAATATCATTGTTTATATAACATATATCTATTTAAATTCCACTTAAATAAATTCGATTGAATTTAATACTTATCTGCTAATTGTGTAAACCAATTAACAATGCAAATCTATAAATATAATTCAACGTACTTTGGCAAAGTAGTGAAGATCTTATCTGACCAACCAAATAATTACTTGATTTCGAATAATATTAATGTGCATGAAAGCTTTGATGTTCTACTTGCACCCGACTTGAACACGACTGTCTTTGTTGCTTGCTTGATTGATTCATGAATGTTAATATCGTCAATTTTTTTATGGTGGTAGTTTCCCTCTATATCATCATTAATGTTATGCATAGGATCATCACCCTCATCATTGTTTCCATCCCCAAAGAAATTAACTTGTGATCATTTCATTCAATCCTTCTTTGTGCATTTCATTTTTGTCATCATGTTCACTATGAACATGATGAGGCATGCCATCAATTCTTGCTAAATTCATTAATTCTTCAAATTTTGCAGGTGTTAGTTATCTCTTCAATGCTTCTCTTCTTCTCCTAGTATGGTTTAAAGGATGAATTTGATCATCATGTTGAATTCTTAACGACCTAGTTGGACCTTTACCATTAGTAGCCATATCATCAGCATCAACCTATAATTAAATGCAACCATGATTTAATATTAGATCATAACAATTATTCGTTAAAATATTGTAACCATTTATGTAACGTCTTTGTACAATTTCACGTTTGAATTTTTTCTTTCCAAAACATGTAGAACATCCACAATCAACTATCATCTCAAAGTATTAATTCCATGTAGTATTGTCATGACTAACCTCTTCTTCATTGTGCTCATTTGTTGTTGGATCTGCAGATTCCATTGTCATATCTTCTTCCACCCATTGTTTTATGTGTGATTTAACAGTAGGAGGCCCATGTCTAAGGATAGATCGTTGTATTGGTCTAACATAATGCATCAACTCCTCATTTGATTTGATTGCATTGTCAACCTAAAATAAGAAACACATGCATTAATTTTTTCCAAGATTGGATCATAGACTATATAATGTTATTGTATTGTACAATTATCTAATTGAATTGATATTGAATAACTAAAAACAACAATTGTAAGTATTCATCCCATGTATTATCATCATGGCTAACCCCTCGTTCATTATGGTCAGTTTCTATTGTATCTATAGACTCTATTGTCATGTCCTCTTCCACCCACTTTCGCATGCGGCATGCTTTAATAGTACGAGGTCTTCTTTCCTTCTCAGAAATGTCTTGATTTGTGTCTGTGGCCTCCTCTGGTTCCTGTAATAAACAATAATGATAACAAATTTTATTAAATGGTAATAATATTGAAATATATCATACAATGAGGAGCAAATTAGAGGGATTGGAATGTTTGCTTGAAAGAAAAATAAACTAAGAGGAATTTCAATCGTTAGTTTATTGACAAACAATGGAGAATTGTTAAAAGAGTAATAGTAGTATGGCTTGAAGCAATCGAGATGTAGTATGGGGGATTTTTTTCATGGGTTTTATCACTTCTAAATCCATTTTTCTATTTTTTAGTATGATATTGGCACATTTGGAATTATATTTTTCACTTTGGAAACCCCAATATCACACTTTGGAAAAATTGATTTGACCTATCTTCGCATTAGAGGAAATTTGGGGTCTAAAATGGGCCTTATTAAAAAACGTGCCAACAATAAGTTCTTGTGAGTTCGAATTCAAGAACAAATAGAATTCCAATAAAATAAGTCAACCATAATGGTTGATTTGACATATTTGTCATAAAAAAAAACTACTTTTTGTTCGTATTTTTGACATATCTCCGTGTGGTTTTACTCAAATTTCGATTGGGAGAGCTTGTTGGATGAAGAATTTGATTCCACATCCAATGAGTACCCACAGTGCATACTTTTGACAGACCTCGCTACCCAAAAAACAAGAAATACATGAAAACACGTGATGATGATGTCATCAACACGTGTTTTTCGGTATGTATTTTTTTTCGGGTAGCGTGGTCTGTCAAAAGTATGCAGTATGGGTACTCGTTGGATGCGGAATAAAATTCCACATCCAACGAGCTCTCTTGATCAAAATTTGAGTAAAAACACAGGGATATATATCGAAAATACGAACACAAAAAAAGTAGTTTTTTTCTTTTTTCCTCCAAAATTAATAAATATTATTTTATTATTTTCCATAGGAGGCCCATTTTAGACCTCAAAATTCCTCTAATGAAGAGGTTTAGACTAAAGTGAATCGAAATTTAATGAAATGGTCTTATAACAAACAAAATATTAGAGTTTTATATGTTTCTTAGGATTACAACTTACTTACCTTGTGTTCTAGCATTAAAGTACCCTAGAAAAAGAATATGTATTTTTCTAATAGAATATAGTATCTTTCTTATATTGAAAATTAGTTGCGACCATATTATAGAGCATGTTAATAAAAAAACAATATATAGTAAGTCTAATACTAGAGCTTCAAGATGTCCCAAAAACCCAAAGTTGTTGGCTAATAGTTGTGCTATTGTGTACTTGATGTGTATCTATAGACCAAACTTGTATACTGCCAAATAAACTATCATAAAAAACAACTTTTCAAAACAATGAAAAAACTTATAATTACATGGAATCATGAAAAAACTTGAAGACTTTGGTTATATAAGTGAGTAAAAAATGTGTATGCTAACTAATAAAAGATAAATTGATGTTGTTGTGGCTCCATTTAAGTTAATTATTTAGGGTTTGAGATAAATACTATGGTTTAGATGCATTTGAGTTTGGTCTATAGTTGAATAGTAATGTCCTCATGGTAAAAACACTTCAAAATGCAACGATACATACTCTGTAGTGTGTGTGGGTCAGAGGCAACCTGGGGAACCAACCTATGAGGTACTACTGGAGAGAGAAAGCTGAAGCAACAAGAAAATAACTAGTGTAGTTACCCCCACCGAGGGAAGGGGATGAAAAGAACAACACAAATGCAATACAGAATGATTAAATGAATCATCACAGCACAGCAAAGCATAGTTGAAGAAGCCAAAAAGCCGAAGCTTTTTAACAAGGTGCGTAGCTCTTTCTATCCATTTTATGTATTGGGTGAAGCAGATAATGGAAAATTCTCACACGTAAAGGCAGATGAAGAAATTCATTTACAGATCGAAATCCAGAACCACTAGCAATAGAAAAGCTGTCCGATGGGAATGATAATCAAAGCGACCAGTCTGTCTGTAAATAAATGGTGGCCTCAAATCCTTCTTTTCGAACGGATACGGGTTTATGTCGGCCAAAAGGAGGGATTTACTTTTACAAGGGATCATACTGGGTGTTATCAAACCAAGGGGTAACACGAGGAAAGAGAGAAACAAATCCTTCTAACCCCTTTCAGAGATGGAACATGTAACCAAAAATTTGGAAATTGAGAGATTTACATTGAAGTGAAGGGTGCCTACCTGCCACTAAACCCCGAGCAGAAGCTACCATGCCTACCTTCAACTAAACCCCACATAGAAGCTACTATGCCTACCTTCCACTGAACCTCACATAGAAGATTACTACAATCCTCGATATTTTCATTGGTTCGATAGGTGGAGGGAAGGATAATGCTGCTTGCAACCCCCTCAATCAACAGCAATTTGATGAACCAATGAATAGATTCGTGGACCACCTCTACTGAAAGATGAGGGATTAGCCAAATCCTCGGATATATTTACATGCTTTCCCAAGTTTCGTGCCATCCCAGGTTTAATTGGCGCCCAGGAAAATGCCCCAAATCAATGTCAAATCGCAAGAAGGGCTCAACACATTCCTCGGTGAAATCCTGGACTCAAATCCCTGGGCAGCACGTAGGTGGACATAGTGGCACCAAGGAAAGCACCTCAAATCAATGTCAAATCGCAGGAAGGGCTCAGCGCATTCCTGGGCGCAATCCTAGACTCAAATCCATGAGAAGCACGTAGGTGGACATAGTGGCGGCCAGTTTGGAAGGAGGAAACTTAAAATGCATGGGTTCTTTCAGGTTGAATGCATATTTCTCCCTTATAGGTTGAAAAGTTCCCTTGGAGGTTGAGAAGATTAAGCAAAAGCACCGCACCAGGCTGTTACTTGTGCTTTGTGGCAATCGCAAGCGGAGGAGGAAGCGCATATGGAGCAAAACAGGTATTTTTTTTTATACCAGCCTGTTACTTGTGTTTTTTTATATTTGTTGTTTTCTTCATAAGAATTGTTCTCTTCAATGATTGAACCCACCTCCTTTTCTGTTGTTTCTTTACATTAGTCCTCTAGTAGTCGTATTGGGGTTTTCATACTACCAAGTCAGCATCCATAAAAACCATTGAACTATTCAGAGGTAGAGAAAACCTCTTCTAGCCTTCCTCCCTGATTCCACAAATATGGTTATAAAAAATGTAAAACCCACCAAATATACTCTCTGAATGTCAAATAGTGAATCTCTGAGGCACTGCCTAAAGACATTCACTATTTGACAAGATCATCATTAGATTGTAGAAGGTTAACAGGGAACTTCAGTTAATTAGGACAATTATATCCTTGAAAAGCACTTGACAAGATGCCACTCCAAATCTGGCAAAGGTTATTTTCTTCCTAGGTTGAGATAAAAGTTCATCCTCTTCAGAGTCACAACATCCTTACCTAATTGTGTGAACAAAACTGTGACTTCAGCTTCCAAGTATAAATTGCACTTACCTGAAATAAGCATTGTGCATACCACAATGCTAGATGTCTACATGGATAGATACGAAGACAGTTAGATATAGCATTCCAAGATCTTCCATATATCAATATTCAGGAAAACATTATATACAACTTTTATATGGCCAATTGTTGGGCCTCTGGATTTTCATGCAAGACATGAATGATGTCTTTAGTTGGATTCCAGACACTCTAATTACACCAGGCCACAATAAAAAAAGGTGAGGAATCAAATGGCTTGCTACTGCAAGTTTAGGAAACACAAAATTCAACTTAGCAAGAAGGATGAAATATTTAGCCTTTCCAAAATATTTTAATAATACCTAAAGAAATGCAAGGTGTGAATACCGAATACTTACATACAATAAATCAGAGTTACATACAATAATTATATAATTTGCAAGTTCAATTAGACTTGATTGAGTTTCCTATCTGAATCCAATTTAGTTGTGTTTTGCTACATTTTGTTGCATGCCTATTATTTGCATGCCTGTTATTTGCATGCCGAGTGGAAAATATATTAAAAAATAATTACACCACTTGTATTCTATCAACTGAATCAGTAGCTTGGACACTGGAACTAAATTCAGTATCTTGGAAATACTCACAAATTTAAGGTAACATTTAATTGCCACAAACTAAATTCTCAGTACAGTATATCCAACTATAGTGCCTCGACAACGTGTCATAGGTGTTGCTAGACGCCATATTGGTCGTTCATTTTTAACGCTTAAAATATCCACATCAGAAAGTTGTTGTATATCAAGATTCTGTCAACCTGGTCCAATGACCCCACCAATCACATAAAGTTCATTTCCCAATCCTAATACTGCAAATCCTATTTTATTTGAGCATGCAAGTGCAAAGGAGGTGACTTTTCTCAAATGGGGATAATTACTTCTTAAGAGTATGCACATGTTTTAATAGAAGCACCTAAAATAGATTATTGTAAAAGACCCTCCATCTTAGGATGGCAACAATTTGACCTGAAGGCATGGAAAACTTCTCCTGATATCAACAATCTGCGGGCATCTTTCATTGTCAAGAACTGATGTTGGCTTGCACTTCTGTGTATCACTCTGAACAAGGTGGTTGTCTTTCTTCTATGGGATATAGGATCAGATTTCATAGTTGAAATACCTTTTCTGGTATAAAAGGTTTAATATGCAGTGATGAGATTTGTTAGATTTTAAAGCAACAAAAGAGTAAGGGCTATACCTATAAGATCAATTGTGAGACCTGTAAGTAGAGAAATCCTAGTTGAAGCATTTGTGATTCTAGCATAACTTGAATTGCACAATAGAAACCCAAAAACTTAAAAGGGAAGTTTACTTATGTCAAGGGAAGTCAACTTATTATATAAACATTAATTATATGCATGTTATTTCTCACAACTAGTAGCCCCAGGGATTTTTATAACTTACTCATATCTATCCACCTGCTTGTTTTGTTGATAAGGCTAATTATGGACTCTGGAGTACCTTCAGTGACTTTCTATCATTTGTCTTGTAAATGTGCACATAAATCCATCATGATATGGTGTTGCTTTGCTACCGGAAACAAAAGAACTCTTGACCCAATTTTAGCGGTATCATGCAACTTAAGCTTTCTTCCTCATTTTAAATGTGGTTAGCCTATTTTACCAAAGCTAGAGGTTGTTGACTTGATAAAATATCAGGTGGATGGGTTTAGATCACCTAGTAGCACCAAGAACTAGCATTGATTTCCCTTGAGGATTCAAGTAGAGTCTAGATGAGGATGCATATGGGGCTACTAATGATGAGGATCCCATTATAGGGGAGGATTTTTTTGATGTGTAGTTATATGTTGTAGATGTTATTTGGATATTGGAGGCAATTAGGACCTTGATTTTTACACAT
>LPNX010759493.1:78597-132875 GCA_001517045.1 Pseudotsuga menziesii | reverse complement strand
TATATGGAGGATGAACTTGAGTTCAATCAAGAAGTAATTATCCCCGGAATAGATCTTTTTCACACTTGCTCTACAATAATGTCAAAAATGCTACAACTGACATGCGAAACAAAACTCAAAGATGGCACCAAAATTATAAGACATGCAAAACATCTGAGCTATTATTAAGTTCCTGCACGCTGCCATTTGATCAGACCAAACTCCTAATCATAACTGGTACCTACAACCTTGAAAGGATAATTTGTTTTGTGTTGAACTTACTGGAACAAGTTACAAATCATTAAATGTGAAATTAATGATAAAGAGAAATTAAATGTTGGGGTTTGCATACTACCAAGCTAGCATCCATGAAAACCATTGAACTATTTAGAGGTAGAGAAAACCGCTTCTAGCCTTCCTCCCCGAGTCCACAAATATGGTTATAAAAAATGTAAAACCCACCAACTATGCTCTCTGAAAGTCAAATAGTGAATGTCTAAGGCACTTCCTAAATACATTCACTATTTTACAAGATCATCATTAGATTGCAAAAGGTTGGCAGGGAACTCCAGTTGATTAGGACAATCATATCCTTAAAAATCACTTAACAAGATGCCACTCCAAATCCAGCAAAGGTTATTTTCTTCCTAGGTTGAGATAAAAAGTCATCCTCTTCAGAGTCACAACATCCTTACCTAATTGTTTGAAAAAACCTATGACTTCAGCTTCTAAGTATAAATTGCACTTATCTAAAATAAGCATTGTGCATACCACAAATCCAAACATCTACATGGCTAGATACGAAGACAGTTAGATATAGCATTCCAAGATCACTGACTCTAGGATGGGTGACTTCACTAACACTCAAGCAAAAATGAGATGCTATTAGGTAGGTAGGTATTCTACTCGATAATCCATATATCAATATCAAGGAAAACATTATATACAACTTTTATATGGCCAATTGTTGGGCCTCTGGATTTTCATGCAAGACATGAATGATGTCTTTAGTTGGATTCTAGACACTCTAATTACACCAGGCCACAATTAAAAAAGGTGATGTCTTTAGGAAACACAAAAGTCAACTTAGCAAGAACGATGACATCTTTAGCCTTTCCACAATATTTTAATAATACCTAACGAAATGCAAGGTGTGAATACCGAATACTTACATACAATAATTATATAATTTGCAAGTTCAATTAGACTTGATTGAGTTTCCTATCTAAATCCAATTTAGTTGTGTTTTGCTACATTTTGTTGCATGCCTATTATTTGCATGCCAAGTGGAAAATATATTAAAAAATAATTACACCACTTGTATTCTATCAACTGAATCAGTAGCTTGGACACTGGAATTAAATTTAGTATCTTGGAAATACTCACAAATTTAAGGTAAAATTCATTTTACACAAACTAAATTCTTAGTACAGTATAGCCAACTATAGTGCCTCGGCAACGTGTCATAGGTGTTGCTGGACACCATATTGGTCGTTCATTTTTAACACTTAAAATATCCACATCAAAAAGCTGTTGTATATCAAGATTCTTTCGACTTGGTCCAATGACCCCACCAATCACATAAAGTTCATTTCCCAATCCTACTACTACAAATCCTATTTTATAGGAGCGTGCAAGTGTATAGGAGATGACTTTGCTCAAATGGGGATAATTACTTCTTAAGAGTATGCACATGTTTTATTAGAAGCACCTAAAACAGATTATTGTAAAAGACCCTCCATCGTAGGATGGAAACAATTTGACTTGAAGGCATGGCAAAAGTATCCTAATATCAACAATCTGTGGGCATCTTTCACTGTCAAGAACTGATGTTGGCTTGCACTTCTACGTATCACTCTAAACAAGGTGGTTGTCTTTCTTCTATGGGATATAGGATCATATTTCATAGTTGAAATACTTTTCTGGTATAAAAGGTTTAATATGCAGTGATGAGATTTGGTAGATTTTAAAGCAGCAAAAGAGTAAAGGCTAGACCTATAAGATCAAGTGTGAGACCTGTAAGTAGAGAAATCCTAGTTGAAGCATCCGTGATTCTGTCATAACAACACTTGCACAATACAAACCCAAAAACTTAAAAGGGAAGTTTACTTATGTCAAGGGAAGTCAACTTATTATATAAGCATTAATTATATGCATGTTATTTCTCACAACTAGTAGCCCCGGGGATTTTTTTAACTTAGTCATATCTATCCACCTGCTTCTTTTGTTGATAAGGGTGATTATGGACTATGGAGTACCTTGAGTGACTTTCTATCATTTGTCTTGTAAATGTGCACATAAATCCATCATGATATGGTGTTCCTTTGCTGCCGGAAACAAAAGAACTCTTGACCCAAATATTTGACCCAATTTTAGGGGTATCATTCAATTTAAGCTTTCTGCCTCATTTTAAATGTGGTTATCTTATTTTACCAAAGCTAGAGGTTGTTAACTTGATAAAAGATCAGGTGGATGGGTTTAGATCACCTAGTAGCACCAAGCACTAGAATTGATTTCCCTTTAGGATTCAAGTAGAGGCTAGATGAGGATGCATATGGGGCTACTAATGATGAGGATCCCATTATAGGGGAGAATTTTGTTGATGTGTAGTTATTTGTTGTAGATATTATTTGGATATTGGAGGAAATTAGGACCTTGATTTTTACAAATTTTGTTTCAAATATGTATCGATCTAAGTGTGTGTTATTGCATCTCTGGACTTTTTTTGGACAGGGAAAGAATCCAGTAATAGAGGCTTTGCTAACAGATGTGATTGGGACAGAAGTACTACAAAAACTCCAATATTTAGATCGTGAATCCTTAATCAGTTTCCTGAGAACAAAATCATCTCAAATTCATCAACCTGATCCATCTAATCAACAAGTTCTACGTGAATGAATAAATTCCTCATCCAGTCGAGGGTCGAGTAACAGATGTAAGAAAAGATCATCAACAGTAGCAGCCAATAATGAAGAACATTGTGTTGATGCATTTGCTAATTTCCTAGCAACACCTGGAACCTCAAATTCTTGTTCACTCTCGACTTATGTATCATGTGTAAGTACTTTAGGTACTAAAATAGAGTATGACCCTCTTTTAGGGGAGATACGAAGAAAAAATGCAAGAAAAACCTTCATGAATAGGCTAAGGGAATCTTTCCTTCAGAGATTTAGAGACCATCTTCATCTCACCTTCTCTAAAATTCCACTTCACTGGAAAAAGACGGTGATATAGGACATGGAGAGTGAATTTGGGGCTGGTTGGGTAGTGACGAAGGTAAAATCTCAAATGACTAAAAAATGTAAAAGGTTTCGTTGCAACCAAACCAAAAAAAAAAAAAAAATTCCTCAGGATCAAAAGCTTAAACAAAGGCCATTTGACATGCCCATGAAGGTATGGAAGGAATTGGTAAAATTCCATGAGAAGTTGGAAGCACAAAGAAAGGTCGGGGAGGAGATCACTCAGGTATTGAATTTTTTGTTCAATATGATATTTCAAATGTATTAATACATATTAAACATTTATAATTTTATTTTGTGAAATTGAATGCAATTGGTTTATTTATAAGGACAAGGCCTCTAAGGAGAGGGTAGCAAAGTCAAAGGCCACTCAGCGTAGTGGCAAAAAAGGTTTAAAAGCATAGATAACAACTTTTTTAAGTATATTAAATCTGTGATATTTCTTCTTATAGAAGTTGTCGTAACATAATTTCAATCTTATCTAATTTCTCCATATGTACAAATTGGCAGGAACAAAAATATGGAAGACGTCCAAATAACCTAGAGAAAGAAGTGATGCATCAAAAGAAAAGGATTGATTTCGTTTTGTGGATGGAGACTGAGGTATGTATTCTAATATAATGAGTTTTTGTTAAATAATCAGTTCTCGACAATGTAACATCCCTAAAAGGTCAAAATCTATGCAAATAATAGAGAATAGAAGACAATTTTGGGTTCATTGTGCAAGTGAAAATGGCATGTTTTAATTAGGCTCATTTTCTATATTGGCTATGCTTATTTTCTATATGTAGCTTGTTCTCAGTTTCACCAAATGAAAATTTAGTTTTTTACACACATTTTAATGAAGACCTTCTATTAGAAATTAGGAATCCAACTGACCATGCTTACCTCCATTGTTTGAACCTACACTTCAAATTCTATCTAGATGGAGAATGGATTGTGCACTTGTTTTTTATTAAACAAGCATTCAACTTGGGGTTTGGATGTTGTTCCTGTGTGCATCTAGGATTTACATATATGCGCCTCTTCTCTGGATCACAAAGCATCTACCATTGTGAATTAGCAGTTGCATCTGTGTGTGATGCACAATGGGGGTGTTAGTGACCACTTTGGTTGACTTATGGTCCTTTCTCTTTTTACTTTATGTCAACCTAATTTTATATTTTATGTTTTATTTGTAACCACCCTAAAATATAGGGTTGAAGAAGGACCTTTCTAGATATTTTTTCAAGTTATAAAATCAAGACTTATCCTTCTTTGTACATTATCCAAGAAGCTAAACCTCAGCTCTGGTATTTATGTTTGGGGTTAAGGAATATGCTGCTAGGGTTTTGTTGCTTCTTCCGTGGGTTATCAAATAAGAGTTTAAGGGTTGTTTCCTTCTCTGTTGAATTGTGAATTGTACTGGGTCGTGAATTCTTGTAGTTAGCCCATGGACTATTAGTGTCCCTCTTATTGAGCCATGATTTCAATCAGCTAACTTGTGAACTGTGTAGTGTCACTCTTGCTGAGCCATGATCTCAATCAGCTAACCTATGAACTATGTAGTGTCCCCCTCGCTGGTCGTGACTGCTTTGAAACCATTGTGGATTGGGTGTGACAGTATTGTCCCCTCTTAGCATACCCTGATTGTTTTGGATCCCTCTAGAGATGGCCATGACTTTGTTGGAAACCCTGTGGATAGGTCATGACTATAATAAATCCTCTCCCAACAGGCTATGACTATAATAGCCCTCTCATAGCAGGCCATGACTGTAATAGTATTCTAGCAGGCCATGAGTGTGTTGAAGATCTTATAGGAAAGTTATGACTGTAATAATATTACTTCTAACCGGGGCGTGGATTGTGGTTAACTATTCCTAACTAGGCTGGGTTGTTCTTGTCTATTAGCTTAACATTGCTAAACCCAGTGGATTGTAATTGTGTAAAAACCAACCTATTGGGTTGTGACTGTGTATCCTAGTGACTGTGTAAGAAACATCCTAAGTGGGTTTTGAATGTACCTTGCATCTTTGACCATGACTTGTTTTCATCTCACCTCAAACTGAGTTGTGGTTGTGTTAAGCCCCAAATGACAGGTCAGCATTTTCAATATGTGCTTAATATTATTGAAGATTAAGAAAATATGCAACTTGGCACATGATGTATACTGTCACCTCTACAAAATTCATTTAATATATTGTCCCTTTTCTGTATATTGGATTGGATCTCAGCTTATCATAACACAATGTTGCATGCCCCAAATTTTCATTTTTCAATTTGAGATGCATCTCTTACATCTGTAGCATTTCTTTTTCTTTTACCGATGGACCTTACTATAAGTTTACAAGGGCAGCAAAAAATTTTGGGCTTAGAGTAGTAAAGTTTTAGCTTGGATCGATGGAGAGAAGTTTGTTTAATTTTTTATTTCCAGCCATCAATCCCATTCAAGCAACCATACAATTATATAAAAAAACAAATTCAGCCACTCAAGTTTTGACAGTTAAATGAAAGACAGACAAATGGAATATAAAATGCAAATGAGTAAATAGTGAAATGAGAGGCAATCAAATGGGAGAAACTTAAAATGCGGGTGCAATTAGAAGTGAAACTGTTAAAAAATGTATAACTGGACATCCAATTAACTAGCATTTTTATTTTAATTTGTTGTAAAGAAAATGTGTTGGTTCATATTCCATGTGAACCTGAGTGTTTCATATGTCCTAGTCTTATAGATGTGATGTGAGTTTATGTTTTCTATAATCAACAATCTTTTGCATTTCTTAACATGGTATTAAAGCTTTTATAGGCCTGCTCTCTCCCATTAAAAGGGTCAAATACCATGGGTTTTTTCAAAAGTGTAAATCTTAGTACATATTTTGTAGATTTCCCTTTTTTGAGTTGGGATTTTTCAAAAGTGTAATCCTTAGTACATATTTTTGGAAAGTAGATTTCTTTTTTAGTTTTGTTCATTTAGAATTAACCTATATAAATACTGGAGCATTTGTTTGAGAAGTAATGTTTTTTTTTGTGCATATGAGATGGCAATTTTCTTTTAATCCTTTGTCAAAAGACATGCATCCTTTGATCTTGCTACATGCCATATTCTCTTTGCTATTCAAGCATGGTGAAAGACATGCATCTTTTGATATGTCTTGCATGCCATATTCTCTTGTATTCAAGCACGGTGAAAGGCATACGTCCTTTGATTTGTATTCCATCCTTTGATTTGTCCTCCATGCCATCATCTTTTTTTGTTTAAGCATGGTGATGGTTATATGTTTATGGAGGAGTTATACGTTATTTTGGTTATTTCATATTTGTTTGTTGGGAAACAAAATTGTGTCAAGGAAAGTATTATTGTGTTGTTTGTGAAGAGGTAATAGGAATCAATTACCCACACTTGGAACTTAGGTGATTACTGTTCACTTTCATTAGTATACGAACATTTTTTCGGGTGTATGATTTTTTTTGGAGTGAATTTTGCGATTGTGAACAAACTATAAATCTTAGTTTCCACTAATGGAATAGATGGAAAGCCTATTGCATAGCACTTGTGGCCCTTAGTTGCTGAAGATAGCATCAAATGCCACTTTGATAATGAAAGCCTAATACTTAAGAAGAATATGAATATAGTTAATTAGAATATGAATATGGTTAATTGTTATCTCTTGTGTAGTTAGAAACAAGTGTGTGTGAGGTTTGTGTGTTAGGAAAGTATCACAAAGAAAAAAATGCCCTTGAAGCAAGTAGCCAATTAGATTTAGACAATTTGTGTGGTCCTTTGATAAGGTCATCATGGGAAGGCATGAAGTATTTTATGATATTTGTGGTTTCTCAAGAAAAGTGTGGCCATGCTTGCTCAAGAAGAAGTTAAGAGCTTTCGAAGAATTGAAGGCTATGGTGGAAAAGTAAAGTGGAAGAAAGACCAAGGTTTGTAAAACATATAATGAAGGAAAATACAAAAATGAATACTTCATTTATGTTGTAAGTATGACATTTACAAACATCTAACTTAATCATATACTCCTTTTAACCTCTCAAACCCTCACTTCTTGAAATAAAATCCTAAAGTTCAAGTGAGGCCTTTAGGAACTACGAGGGATTTCCAATGTCATTGCACAAGCCCCCTTTTCTCTTTAGGATGGATCGAATCTGGTTAAGCGGGGTTCCCTAGATAGGATTTCTAGAGTTTTAGGAGATGAATTGTAAGGTGAAACAAAGAGATAATTTCTGTAAAGTAGTTTTGTAAGTTTAGAAATTGAAAGTGGATAGGGGATTTATATTTTAATTTTTTCAGAACCTAATTGAAATTCTGTTTCCAGAAAGAGACAGGATTTATATTTTAACTACCCCAGTTAAGTTGGTAATGTTGTTATTAAGGTGCCAGAGAGATCAATAGCCTTGAGAAACATGACAGTTGAAAGAAATAATTTTGGAACCTATTAATCTGTCCACTGTTTGCTATTACCAAACTCAAAATTTCTTAGAAAATTAGATCTATAGGCAAATCTTGAATATCATTATGACCCTCTGATATTCTTTTGCATCCCTGGTCTCATTTTTAGTATATTTTTTTTGTATGTGTTAACTGCAATTGTATTATACTTATTTTTAATTTGGTATGAGGTAATATTAAAAATATATGAGAAATATGCATTGTGGTATGAAATTAATACTGACATCTGATATTGAATTTTTTTTTCCAGATCACAACAATGACGACTCTATAGATAATGACCCAAATTATGTTGAGCCTACATTGGATATACAAGAAAAAGAAGATGATTATGGTGATGATGATGATGGCGACAATGACGACGAGGTTAATCAAGATGACGATTTTGATGATCATGAACATGATATTGATGATGATGTTGGTGGTGCTAGTTAGAGACTGATGCTATGCAAGAACATGATACATTTTGCATTATATTTACATATATAACTATGATACATTTATAATTTTGACTTATATATTTATATATATAGATTCTACAACATTTTTTTTTGTTAAAGTGGTATTTAATTCACATATTATTTGACTTTGCTTTACTTTACTATAATGATATCCATGAAAGGTTTTGCTATGTTGATGAAACATTTGAATTTTAGTTGATTTGATTAAAGAACATGATACATTTTGGATTATATTTACATAAATTATTGATGATATATAACTATGATAAATTTATAATTTTGACTTATATATATTATACAACTTGTTTTTTGTTAGTTTGGTATTTAAATCATATATATGTTTGACTTCTTTTTACTTTACCCTAGTGATATCCATGAAAAGTTTTGATACGTTGATCAAACATTTGAATTTTAGTTGATTTGATTAAAGAAGATGGTGATATAATTAGTAATGTCTTGTTTCTTTATTTATATTGGAAATTTCCAATGTTCTTTTGATGAATAATTAGCATTATATATACGATGATATTACTATTTTTGGATGGATGTTGAGAATTTTCAGTAAACTTCTTCAGAAATGTTATGTTTTAATTTTGAATTTTTAATGATATTTGATAATTTTTATATATTTCAACATTTAATTGAAGTTAATAAAATGGATGCAAAAACAATAAAAAATGTTATATTTCACTATTAATAATTGAATTTTAAATTCTTAATTAACAGTAAATACAAAACAAAACACAAAATGGATGCAACATTATATGCAACACTAATTGCAAATCTAGATGAAAAACATGACGCGAAAGTAGACGTCACACCAAATGCAAATGTGGATATAAAAGTGGACATCACATAAGACAATGTGGACACAAAAATGGACATCACACTAAATATAAAATTGGATGAAAAAACTAGACATAATTAAAGGCTCAAAACTATATTCAATATTAGGCCCAAAACTATATGCAATAGTATATGCAAAAGTGGATTCCTGGTTGGACGCTAAAGTTGGCATAAAATTGGGCACATCATTTGATGTAAAACCAGGCACAACACTAGACGTAAATTTATGAGCAACACTTGACAGAAAGAAAGAGTTAAAACGAGATACAATATTGGATGTAAAATGGGATGAAACATTGGATATAAAAGTAGATGCAATATTGGATGTAAAACATGACACAACATTAGACAAAAACATGGGTGCAACATTAGGTGCAGCGCTGGTTGCAAACCTAGATGCAAAAAAGACATCAACCAAGATAGAATAGTAGGTGCAAACCTAGACACAAAAGAAGATGTGATGCCGAAAACTAGATCCAATAGTAGATGCAAAAGTGGATTCTCGGTTGGACGTAAAATTGGACGCTAAAGTTGACATAAAATTGGACGCTAAAGCTGGCATAAAATTGGACGCATCATTCAATGTAAAGCCAAGCACAATACTAGGCACAAAATTGTAAGCAAAACTTGGCACAAACAAAGACATAAAACGAGATACAATATTGGGTGTAAAATGGGTTGAAACATTGGATGTAAAACTAGATGCAATATTACACACAAAACAAAGGTGCAACATTAGGTGCAACGCTGGGTGCAAACCTAGATGCAAAAAAAGACATCAACTAGAATGGCATAATAGGTGCAAACCTAGATGCAAAAGAAGACATGAAATATGATGATATTTTGGGCACAAACATGGACGCAAAAAAATATGTAAAATGGGATGTAAAATTAGAAGTAAAACTATATGTAAAGCTAGATGCAAACGTAGATGTAAAAATAGATACAAAATTGGGTGCCAAACTTGACGTCAAATTAGGAGCAACATCAGACGCAACATTCGATGTTAAACTGGGTGCCAAACTGGGTGAAAACAAGGACATAACCAAGGGCACAAAAACGATGCAATACAAGATGCAAAATTGGGCACAAAAAAAGGTGTAAAAAAAGACGCAAAAAAATGGGTGCAACAAAGGAAGCAAAAATGGATGTTTAAAAACATGAAACAAAAGACACAATAGATGTCATTTTACAAAAAATGTACAATAGCGCCTATTTTAGTGCCAAATTGTTCATCACAATTGAGAAAAAATTACACTAAAATATGGCGCTAAATCTGACACTAAATCCAGTTTTTGTTGTAGTGTGTAAATGATTGAATGAGTTATTCACAGCTAACAGAAACCTTCCACACAAGATAAAGCCATTTGATTCTAGAAAGCAAGAGAAAAAACATATGATACATGTGATGCAATAAATGTAGACTTACTGAATTTGCAATGTGAACTAAATTTATTAGACAAAGCTTCAAATATTAGTTAAAAAAAACAAGTATGCAATCGATAAGAACAAGCCAACAATCAAATCCACTCATTTACATGGTCAAAGAGTTATATTAAAGATATCATAAAATATATCAAAGAGTATAGATTTATTTAAAAATTCTTAAGAGGGGTCCAAGTAAATTTACTTAGAAGTTGTTGATGCCTCAATAATTCACTAAAACATTAGTGACTTAAACATGCATATGTTCCTATCATTTCATTTATAAACTCTCAAAATATCTCCTTATCATTGGAAGTTGGACAATTTTTACCTTGTTCATACCTTGATAGGAATTTTGTATTATATCCTATGTTTCCTTTGACTTCATTATTTTTGTGTTTCTCATAAAATGTTACTCATGCATGGCTTACTTAATAAATGAAGTCTTTGAGTAATGTTTTTGTTCTCTTTCATATAATATGTTTCAGGATGTCTTTGTGTGTTGTAAAAGAACTTGATAAAGAAGTATTGAGTATGTCATTTTAATTATATCCCATAAATCTTGATAACATAAATATGTCTTCATTGAGATGCTCGAACAATCATAGTTATTCTTCTTAAACTAAGGGATGTAAGGATGAGTAAGGATTATTTTACCATTTTTGGTGGCCATGAATCCTTCGACCTTTTGTCTTTCACCCTATTAAACCCATCCAACTACTAAAACTATAGATTAGTCCTCTTACAAATCTATTGGGATAGTGATGAGATAAATATTAACATAGTGTACAACAAAAGAGAGTACACAAACAAAGGATTGAGAAATAAGGAACTTAATAAAAATTGAATACTAATGGATTAAGTGTGTCGTTAGATTAATTAAGTTAAAGAATTGATTACAAATGAACTAGCAGAAATCATCTATACAATTATGGAACATGGAACCTATGCATTCTATAAAGTCTTCATTACAACACAAATTAAGTAAATATGAAAACAACTCAATGCAATTAACTATATCTGAAATTTAAACAACACAAGATCGATAATCCTAAATAATTAATGCTTTGCTTCGGATATTATTTCATTGGATAAATGGCCAACAATATTGAAATATACATTTAATTTTTCAAGTTTGAAAAACAATACATTTATATTTTCACAAAACCTAGAAAAGGAGGTTTTTCAACAACTGAAAGGATATTAGGATTTGGGAAATATATGAAATCAAGATTAACTATGATTTTTGGAACTATAAGCTTGATAATTTTTTTTTTAAATCCTAGAAGTAAAGGAATTATTGAAACACACAACAAAACTATGAATCATTCTCTCATGATATTCTCCCTTAACCTCAAAATATAAAGGATGTCATTTTTAGCTAAGTGGATGGAAAACAAAAACTTATTTGTAACTACATTTCTATATATAGTAAAGGATTAATCAATTCTTACTTGGTCAAACACTATGGCCTAACTGACTCATAAATCAAAATTAATACTTCTAGATAAATGGAATATGGTATACGACACACTTCAACACTCCCCTTTAATCTCAATTGTTACAACCTTTTGCATTGTCATTACCCACGTGTTGTCTCTTAATCTCAACTATTACAACACTCCCCCTTAATCTCAATTGTTACAACCTTTTGCACTATCAGTACGCAAGTGTTGTCTCTTAAACTCAAATATGATTCTTCATGTTATCCATTAAGTTTCACTTAGGGGATTTTTCAAGTGAGCCACCAAGGATCAAAACAAATAAATTGTTCTTACTCAATGCTTGGAAGTTCCATGGTTTCAACATGGCCAATTGTGGTCCTTTTTTCGCATGTTCACACCGACTCGAGGGAATTGTAATAAATGACATAGCATGATGGCTTCCTTTTGTAAAATCTTTGGCATTCTTAGTACTTGGTCATCAATGTCCTCATCCTTGAGTGTTTTTTCCCTCATCGATTACGTGACGCTTTTTTAAGCAACATATAATTTTCAAGTTCTTCACTCAAAATTCTCCAAAGGAGGGAAGGTGAAATTGGTTATTATGTCTTAACAGGTTATTAAATCCTAGGGTCTATGTATTATGTCATGATGGATGTCACAGTCCGAAAGTTTTGTGGACATGCACTAAGTCTTTCATAGTATTTTTAAATTTTTAGTTTTTTAATAAAATCATCGATAAAACGTATTTTAATTGGAAAAGTTAAAAGGGTCATAAAATTGGGCCTAGTGGGCCAATTTGGTCACAGGGATGCTTGTTTTGGACCCATATCCCCTACTTAACCCCTAAACCACTTTTGACAGTCATATTAGTAATTTCCAATTATTAATTTTTGTTTTCTGCCCAAAATGACTCACATGGTCAAATAAATGGGAGAATTGGAGAAAATCCATATCTTAAATCAAAGGAAACTTATTTGGGACATGTCTCTGAGGTATCAGGGTTGTTCAGAATGGTGTATGGGGAATTTTTGAGGATAGATGATAATCTTAAATCATCAAGGGAGGAGCTCTAACTCTCCTCCACGAAAGGGGGGCACATTCTCTCATGGAGGGTGTAGCTTGCCACATAGAAGAAGTAGTTAGAGGAGGTGGAGGATTCCAAAACAAAGTGGGATACCTCATTATAGGTGAAATATTCCTCTTCTATTAATTACAACCTCCTGCCACCATTCTCTCAACCATTAGAACCACCTCCTCACTGGGAATTGTGCCCCCTTGGTGTTTGGGTTGTTTTCTGGCTATAAAAGCAAGGTCTTTCTCCTCATTCGCCAAGATGTATTGACCCTATTCCCATTGTAAGTTTGTTAATGATATTTGTTTAATAAATATTGAAGGATTTGGAGGCTATTATATGGAATTACATTGTTATCTTATAACTTGGTTAATTTTGAGGTGAAATCGGTTGAATCTCATGCTTTATTTTTGTCAAATGATGTGTTTAGATCCAGTTTAATTTGAATAAGTATTTGCTGTTGTAAATTTATTTATGTGCATTTTACTATCATAATTTTGTAGGAGAAACAAACTGTATTTGGTTATGCTTATGCTCTACTGCTTTTTTATTGATGAGAATGACTGGATTAACCTTGATTGTATGAGAAATTGTCTAGATTTTACAGGATAATCTCAGGTAGAAGGGATCTAGAGCTCGGTTTCATCTAGTTCTCTTTTAAAACATACATTCTTTTGTGCTTAACATCTCTATTTTGCCTGTCCGTCTCTCATTCACTTGTTTCAAGCACGGGCTTGGGGATTTATCTCTTCTTCTGTAAAAAAATTAATCTCTCTTATTGGTTAGTGTTTTTCTATTCTTAATAAAATTAGATGAATAAATTTGATATCTGAAATATGATTTTAATTAGGCATATCTACCTTATCTAGGTTCCTTTTAAAATATCTATCTTGAACTAGGTTCGATTTAGTCTTTCAAAGTGCTCTTTTCAATTAAAAATTTACCATTTTACAAACATTTTGAGTAGTGTAGATTATGCATTTGTTTTGATTAATTTGTGACATTATAACATATTCAAATCGCTATTTTTTCTCATGTTTTTAGAAAAAGAGGAGGACATACTGCTTAAAGTTTGAGTTTCGGGTCACCTGGGACATCAAAAACTCCATCATCCATCCCTTTTCTTCTTTCCTTTTTTCTCACGGTAGTATTGTAAGCCTTTCGATCCTTATTAAAGTATCAAAGTAAATTTTAATTATTTTTTCATCATATTGTAAAGTTAAATAATAATAAAAGGAATTGGGCTACAAAGTGCCCACACTCCATCCCCCCTAAGGGGATTCATAGTCTCCTTCAAGGTTTGCATTTTACTAATCAACACATGCACACACTCTGTCTTCTAGAAAGTCTTAATAGGTTAGTTTTTTTTCTTTGATTTCATCTTTAAATTTCATACCTGACTCGTTGCCACAAAGTATGCTCTTGCCACCTACCAAAGTATTCTTCCCAATTATTGGTGGATGATTAGAAAGTGACACATAGCTTGCAAATTAATTTGTGATTAGTGCATTTCATTTTACAAATAGATATGCTTTATCAAAATGGAACATACATTTTTTTGCAAACCTCGTGTATGTTCTTTCCCTCTGCGGGATTCACCTCATCGTTGGGGAATCAAAATCAATCTGGTGACACTTTTTTAAATTCCACACATTAATCTAATAATCCATTAATAAAATAATTTCCCCAAGAAACATTTGAAGATCCGAAATATGAAATTCTGGAAAATTATTCAAAGGAAGCGGGAACCACTAAGTAGTGACCTTGAGATACCATCAGGCCACATCCTTAATGGTGTAATGTTGGACACCTCTCAGAGGTTCCAATTCAACCCACAATTTTAGTGAGGTACCACTTTTATAATCTTTCCTACATATTCTTGGTACTTTAAATATATTGAGAATCCCCTTCCCATAACTCATTTCATATTTTAATGATTAAAATTGACCAAGACGCATTGCAAAACATTTATTTTCAACAACATTATTGGCATAGATCTAATTCACAATATTTTAATTTTTCTTATGTATTGATGTTATGCTGGTGAAATATTTATTTTAATTTGCAAACAATATTGTCTCAGTATTTTTCTTCAAAAACTCCTAAAAAACTTACTGCCATCATTAAGGATTAAAACATAAGAGCCTTAATTAACTCTTTCATAGGGACCACCCCCGTTCGCTTCATTGGGAGTTTTTGCTAAACAGAGGATTCAATATCAAGTACAAGTACTTGACTCAAGACTTTCCCCTAAGGACACACCTAGCAGCTTGAATATTTATGCTACGCTTAACCCCCATTTTTGTGAAAGGTGGAAACACTTGCCAATGGTTTGGTGAAGATATATGCCATTTGATCCCCACATCCCCAATGGAGGAATATATGGGGATGTGGGGATAAAAATGTATATGAATTGATGTAAATGTATATGTAATAGTGTCCCTCCCTAATCAAGGGAACTAAGGGACCATATGTGCAATGAGTGAATAGGTATATATAAAGGAAATGTATTCATTGTTGAGAAGATGTGAATGGATTATGTGAATATCTTGGGGAAAAAGTATAGGGATATCCTATTCTTTAAGGACTATTGTGTAAATTATATTTATTATATATAATTTATTTGTGATCCAAACTCACATTTTTATACATGGTGTGTACTTCTTGTCTCTTATTATTTCTGGAATTTTGGTGCATGACATTTGGTATAAGAGCTTTGACACTTCCAAAATGAGCTATCTTGGAATTTTTTCTATAATTTTTTTTTTCTGGGATGTTTCAAATCGATATCATTATACGACATGTAGAGAAAATATTGAACTATTTTATCTATAAACTTTTCAACCTGATTCATTACAGGTTTGGAGTTATATTCTTCGAAAATTAGGGCTTCTAACTAGTAAAAAAACTAGTCTCAAATAAGTATTCTGGGAAAAAATGTTTTATCTAGAGAATGTGAGACCCAAATTGAGTGAGACATATTGAATTAAAAATCATATGGAAAATAGTATATTTGTTTTCAATTTCATAGTCATATCCAAAAAAAATGGAAACATGGCAAACCATACATGTTCACTTTCATATAAGAGAAAAAGATAACAAGTTTTGGGAAACATCATATTTTTTTATTGGAACATTGGACTTAGATAAAAACTTATAGAATTGTAAGGGGATACATAAAAACATTTCACATAAGGAATTTTCAGACCCATAGAGGTTGAAATTACAGAGATACTACAATTGGAAGGATACCTAGTAAAATTATCTCCAGAATGGGGCTGTAAATTATGTTATATTGAAATTATCATAACTTTTGAATGGAAGGTCAGATTTACGTGTTTCAAAATCCGTTGGAAAAAGGAGGCATGGGATAAAATGTTAAAAAAAATATACTATGAGTGTGTGATATTATTTTCAATATAATAAGGTTGGAATTTGATAAATTGGTTTGGACCTTAGTTAAGAAAAATGGTGAAATTGGAAATAGCTAGCTTTAGTGGAAATAAAGATAAAGATGAAATTAGTTATTCATAATGGTTGAGAAGGATAAAAGAAAATAATGTTAAAACTTAGTGTAAAATTCTTCTTTTTTATGAGGAAGTTGATGAGTGGTGGATGAGTAAGGATCAAAAGAATAGACAAAATGCTACATGGGAAGAATTTGAAGAACTATTCTCAAAATGATGGATCAAGGACTCAAACATGGAAGAGATGAACTGAAAGAAGTGACAGAAGCAAAAGAATAACTCTAGAGTAAATGTGAGGATTTATCCAATGTATAATCCCTTAATGAAGAACTCCTCAAGGAGCTTGATATATTGGAAAATAATAATGGGAAAAGGATGAATCAAGGGAAGAATTGAAAAACAAGGATGATGAAATATGTACGTTACAAAACAATAATAAAAATCTACTAGATAAGGTTAAGAGATTGAATGAATTAAGAAGCGTAGTCAAAATCAATAAAAAAAAGGATCTTAGATGAAGATACTATCAAAACACTCGAAAAGGAAATTTGGAAAAAGGCCGCAAAAGCTCTAAATACAGATGATGTAAAATAAGGTATGCAATACGGAAATGAAGGACATAAAAAATTGATGAAGACATCACATTGCAGCTTCTAAAGGAGAAGGAAGACAAAATTATATTAGGACTCCATAAAGTACTTGAATGTAATGCGCCGATGTTAATCCCCAAACATATGTGATGTGGTTATTTCTTATTATTATGGCCCTAGGTTCCTAGGGATTGGTAGTTGGGATTTATTATTCACATTTGGATATTAATAGTAATATTATTATTTAATTATTAAATAAATAAGTATCTCAACATGGATAACTAACAAGAATGGAGGGTCATAGAATCCACATTTGAGGGGGTTGGGGTTAGGAGTTGTTTCTCTCCCTAACATTACTGTATATTTCCTATTTTTTATTTTATTGGACTATGGAGATCCAATTACACCTATTTTATGCTTTGCATGCACTCATGCACCCTCACTTGATGGGAATATTCCTTATTTGATGTCAATGTGACCCACTCTATCATCTATAATGTCTTATGTGCCCTATTTGTCTTTTTTTTGTCAACCATGCCCTTTATTTTTGTAAACACCACACTAATTCAAGTCAACTCCAGTTAATGGCACTAAATTTATGTGAATTTGAGTTATCTTCAGTTAGTTGGAGATATTTTGGGTCAATTCGAGTTGTCTTCATCAATTATAGTGATTTTTGGGTCAATTCAATTTGTTTTCAGTTAGTTAGAGTAATTTAGGTAAATTAAAGTTGTCTTCAATGCATGGGTGTGATTACAGGGAAATTAGAGACATTCCTAGTTAATTTCAGTTTTCTTTAGTGCATGGCAGTGATTTTAGGGGGAATTTAGGCAATTTTGTTGAATTTGAGTTGTCTTTAGTGCATGGTAGTGATTTTATAGTAATTTGAGTCAACCTTGGTGAATTTGAGTTGTATCTAGTGCATGGGAGTGATTCTAGGGATAAATTTGAGTCAACTTCGGTATTTTGAGTTGCCATCATGAGAACTCAAATGCTAATCCAGTGATTTGTAAAAATCCCTCATTAAATTTGAATTTCTTTCCAGTGAAGGGATTTGGAAAATCCCTCTACTGGAGTATTCAAATTGTTATGAAGGGATTTGAATTAACATTCATTGTTTCTACATGGTTTTTTAGAGTTTCTCTCTTAAGAATTCTAATTCCTATGGATGGATTCATAGTTTTCTTTTACACATAGTTCTTACACCCTTTTTGTTTTGCAAAGGAAATTGTAGAGCTATGAGGGTGATTGAACACTAATCTATTCCAATGTGGATACTGGTTAGAATTTCTATTGAACATAGAAGTACCTAAAGACCCATTATTTTTCCTTGGATATGGCCACATGAACCTCGAAGGCGGGTGGAGATGTATTGAGGGACTATTTTGGTGAAGGGTATCCCATTCACCCAGTAGAATTGATGCACATAAATTAAGTGTTGAGGTATTATGTTGCATCTCTCAGGTTGTGGCCTGAATATTCTCTATTGAGACCTTATTTTTACATTTCCTTAGTGTGTGGATCCATGACTTTAGCTTGGGGTTGATTGTCATTATAATATATTTATGAGCATGGAAGATCTATGGCTAGGTGGAGCGTTGTCCTATTGAAGCTAGTTCCACTATTCAGAGATAACTATTCTATTTGGAAATTATTTACTATGTTTAGTATTGCATATGTACCCATGGAGGATGAGTTTATCTCTATTATTTAATGTTGCAGATTAAATTATATTATTATGTTATACGGTTCATTTAGTATTTTTAAATTGACACATCGTAGAGAAAATTTGATTATGTGTTATAACAGCTAGTAGATGTTATTTTGTTTATGTTTAATGGAATTCGATAGATCTAGTTGTTAGGAAGTTCATGTGGAAATAGATGGAATCTATAGATATTATATTCTATATTTTTAATTGACTATATATTGGTTTCATAAATCTACTTTATTTGGTGTCATAAATTTGATTTTTTTTAGTATGGTAAATTTGAATTGTTTAATTTCGTAAAACTATTTTTTGTTAGCATATGTAGATTGTATTTTATTGTGTGGTTTAATGGATGAAATATACATGATTTTGGTGTTTAAATTTCATATGAAAAAGGTTAATTTTACCTAGTTGAAATCATGTTACAGTTACCTTGCATTGGATGTGCATTTGGGGAAAAGTTTGCATCAGAAGTATCGTCTTAATTTAAATGGCTGATTATTTATTTTATTAGCTTCTTGGAAGGATGGAATTTCCTTTGAGAACTGCATTCTATTTTGAAATTATTAGAATCATCCCTTTACCTATTATAATATTGGTGTAACTGGTGTGATTTGGGTTTTGGTACAGTGGAGAGTGGTATCAAAGCTTAAGTTTCAACTCTACAATTGTTGGGCATTCTATGGAATTGTGAATCTATGTTTGTGCATTTCAAATTATGTTATATATGTTGTGAAATAGGTTTATGGTGTGCTAATAGTGATTGATGATTAACACATCACAACCTTTAGTAGTTATTATAGCCCATAATGTGGTTACTAAACTGGAAATATAGCCTCTAAATGAAGAAGTGAATACCAAAAATCTCAAAGTTCAGAGATCAACTACAGAGATCGGTTATGGATTAGGAGGAAGGAAAGATACCTTAAATCCCGAAAGAGGATTTTGTTAAGCTAGGTCAAGGAGGAGGAAGATCCATGTCAAAAACACCCAAAAGAAGAATTAAACCCTTGGATATAGAGAACACGGTAATAAGTTTGAAGATGGAAGCTAGAACCTGAAGAAAAGACAATCAACAAAGAATCAATATCCAAATAAAAATCCTGCAAGGTTTAAAACAATTACAATATAACTGGAGATCATTCCCAAGAAACATTCCCGATACAAGATATCATGAACCCAAGAGATAGCGTGGAAAATCTAGATCTTATTCAATAAAACCTCATCATATGCCCTCTTCACAGAAGAAGAAGAGATATTCATCAAGTAGCTTAGCAAGTATCCCAAAAAGATCCCCAGTAATACATAAAAGGACGAGATGCACTTAGAATGAGAGGGTGGGAGAACTAAGAAGGATCAAGCCTCCAACATTTGATGGATAATTAAAACACAAAGAAGATGTTGAATCTTGGTTGTTGGGCCTTAAAAATTTCTTCTAATTGCATAAATATTCACCAAACATGGAATAAAATGTATACATATACCATAAGTCAGATAAAGAATCCATTTGGTGGGATCAACTAGTCAGTATGAACGATATTGATGAAGATAGAATCACATGGAAATATTCAAGAAATAATTTCAAAAGGAATACCTCTATGACAAATATTATGACAAGAATACATGGAGGATTTCTTCAAACTCAAATTGAGAAAAATGACCATAGAATCCTATGAGTGAAGGTTCCTAGAACTTATGAAGTATGCAAACTTTGTAAAAGATAAGAAGTTAAATATTTGGAGGTTCCTAAGTGGCCTACCATAATTCTATAAGGAAAAAATATACTATGACAAACCAAAGGCCCTTGAAGAAGTTGATTGGAAGGAAAGGCATTGATATGATATGAACAAGAACAAAGATCCTTATCAAAAGAACTGGAAAGATATGAAGAGACACAAGAAACACTACAGGGAAAAAACATTCTAACCTCCCACTTTTAGAAATAATAATCAACAGAGACAACCATAGCAAAGAAGATATGTAGGTGAAGAACCTTTAGAATATATCAAGAACGCATGTTGAATGTTGGATGTATAAAGAGAATCACTATGCCAAGCAATTCCCAGTTAAGGGAAAAATCATTCACAACATTCAAGGGTCCTCAACAGTTGGTGATGTTGGTAGAAGTATTCCAAGAATTTATGCATCCTTGGATGGAATACAAGTGGATCATCAATACATGATTATTAAGGTATAAATTCTATTTCTAATGTACCTATATTTATTTTGGTTTATTCTAGGGATATCCATAGTTACATTGCACCTAACCTAGGTGAAATATGTTATCTAAAGAAAAGTAAAATTAAGACAACAAGCCTAGTACAATTAGCTATGGGTACCAAGAGAAAGGTCACATAAGTAGTAAAGAAACACCCTTTGGATATGAATGGTATGAATACACTTACATACTTTAATATCATACCCCTGGGGTCCAACAACATGTTATTTGGCATGGAATGGTTAGATTCACACCATGCCATACTTGATTTCCACAACAAGGCTTTTACTTGTCTGGATGAAGGAGAAAATTAGGTGACAATAAGAGGTATACTGCAACCAATATATTTGAGACATATCACAACCATGTAGATAAATAAGTTCCTCGAGAATGGTTTCCAGTTGTATGTAACCCATGTGGACGATCGAAAAGAAGGGAAAGAACTAGAGTTGCAATATTATCTATTGCTACAATATTTGCATATGTATCTCAAGAACTATCAGGAATGCCTCTTAATAGAGACATTGATTTCTATATTGATTTGTTTTTGGCACAATTCATTCATCTAAATATCCTTACAAAATGAGTCTCCTAGAATTGGAAGAAATCTAGATGCAGTTAGAATAATTATTGAATAAAGGTTACATATGGCCTAGTGTGTCTGATTTGGGAACTCCTATATTGTTTGTGAAGAAGAAAGGTGGAAATTTAAGACTCTATCTAAATTACCGACAGTTGGACAAAGCAACAATCTGAAACAAGTATTCATTTCCAAGGATTGATTATTGTTTGATCAGTTTGGAGGGGAAGAGGTATTCTGGAATACTCAAGCAATTGCTTACCAGTGCACCAGTTTTGAGGATTATAGATCCTAATGGAATATTTGTAGTATG
The DNA here is from genome assembly GCA_001517045.1 of Pseudotsuga menziesii. Lineage (NCBI taxonomy): Eukaryota > Viridiplantae > Streptophyta > Pinopsida > Pinales > Pinaceae > Pseudotsuga > Pseudotsuga menziesii. Next base: position 111,091 of record LPNX010759493.1, on the reverse strand, counting down.
CATTGATGCATAAGGCATTAGCGGTGTATTGTCTCAGAATGTTCATATGATCAATTATGAATCCAGAAAGTTAAACGAACATGAATAAAATTATGCCATTCATGATCTAGAGCTTGTATCTCTCATGCATGCCTTAAAGGTGTGGAGGCACTATCTAATGGGTAAGAAATTTGAGTTAAGGACTAATCATGATATATTGAAGTATTTTCCTAAGAATCCTACTCTAAATGCAAGGAAAAGAAGGTGGATGGAATCACTATCTAAATATGACTTTGATATCAACCACATCAAAGGAAATCAAAACAAGGTAGTCGATGCACTATGTAGGAAAATGCATGAGATGCATGTAGTAACTATCAATACTAGTACATAAGATCTAAATGATAGGATTATTGAATCCAATTCTATAAATGAACATTATCGGTAGGTAAAAGATGGAATACAATAACAGGAATTGCCTCAAAAGTTTGATAAATATCGGCTAGAAGAAAATGGAATCCTCATGCATAAGAATAGAGTTTATGTGCCAAACTCTAGACAAATAAGGAAGATGATTATGAATGAGATTCATAATGTACCTTATGCTAGGAATTCAGGTTATTAGAAGATGATAGAAATTGTGACAAATCAGTACTACTAACCAAGAATGAAACGTGATGTTGTAGAATACATAGATAGATGCATTGAATGTCATAAAGTTAAGATAGAACATTGGCATCCAGTTGGGTTGTTGCATCCCTTACCTATATCAGAATGGAAATGGGATTTAGTGATTATGGACTTCATCACAAAGTTGCATAAAACAAGATCGCATCATGATCCCATTATTGTAGTAATGGATAAGTTGACTAAAGAAGCTCACTTTATTCTAGAGAAAACAACTCATATAGTAGATAACATTGCAAACAACTTTATGAGAGAGGATGTCAAGCTACATGGAATTTCAAAAGCTATAGTGTCAGACAAAGATTCAAAATTTACTAGTAACTTTTGGAAAGGCTTGTTCCATGGTATTGGCACAAGTTTGAACATGATTACATCTTACCATCTGTAGATAGATGGTCATAAAGAAAGATTCAATCAAGTGATTGAGGATATGTTGAGAATGTCTGTGATGGATCGGTCATCCAAGTGGTTGGATTATTTTCACTTAATATTTTTTTCCTATAATAATGGATACCATGCCTCTCTGAAGATGATTCCTTTTAAGACATTGTATGGGAGAAAGTGCAATACACCTATCATTTGAGACAAACAAATGGAAAAAAAACGTCATTGGACCTGAACTTTTGAAGGACATGGAAGATCATGCAATTAAAATCAAATAGAATTTAAAAACAACTCAGGATGGATAAAAGAGTTATGGAGATAAGAACAAGATTGAAAGAAAATTTGAATCAGGAGAGCGTGTCTTCTTCAAAGTCAAACCCAAAAAGAGCTCTTTGAAATTGGGAAAATATTCCAAACTAGCAGCTAAATACTATGGCCTTTTTGACATCCTAGCCAAGATAGGACCCATTGCGTATGAGCTCGCATTTCCTGTTTGTATTAAAGTGCATAATGTTTTTCATGTATTGTTGTTGAAAAAGTACATACTTGATGCTAATCATGTGATAGATTGGAATGCGATACAGGTAATTGATTGATTGTAGTATATTTCATATATCATGTTCAAAAGTATATACCCGATCAAAATCATGTGATAGATTATAATGCAATTCAAGGTAATTGATTGATTGTAGTATATTTCATATATCTTGTTGAAAAGTATATATGTGATGGTAATCATGTGATATATTAGAATGTGATTCAAGGTGATTGATTGATTGTAGTATGTTTCATATATCTTGTTGAAAATATATATATACCTGATGACTAATCATGCGATTGATCAATTGGAATGTGATAAGGTGGAACTAGAAGGGGATTTTTCGATACAACTAATTTGCATATATTGGGAAGAAAAAACAATATGCTCTAGAACTAAGAGATTGGGAAGGTAAAGATCCAATGGACCTATTACGGAACTAATGATGCTACTTGGGATTTGGAAGATGATTATGAGAGAAGCATGCCCTCATCCTTTTTCAAAATTGAATTTTATGTGTGCAATAAATAAGCATCGAGGATGATGCATTGCTTTAACGGGGAGGGGATGTAATTCCCTGATGTTAATCCTTGGACATATACCATGTGGTTATTTGTTATTATTGTGGCATTAGATATCTCGAGATTTGTATTTGGACATTATTATTGATATTTGGACATTATTATTATTATTTCACTATTAAATAAATAACTAGTTCAACATGGAAAACTAATGAGAATGAGGGGTCATGGATTCCACATGTGAGGGGATTGGGGTTAGGAGTTGTTTCTCTCCCTATCATTACTCTATATTTCCTATTTTTTATTTTATTAGACTATGGAGATCATATTACACATATTTAATTCTTTTCATGCACTCATGCACACTCACTTGATGGGAATATTTTTCATTTGATGTCAATGTGACCCACTCTATTATCTCTCATGTCTTATGCGCCCTATTTGATTTATAAAACCCACACTAGTTCAAGTCAAATCCAGTTAACAGGAGTAAATTTAGGTGAATTCAAGTTGTCTTCATTCTTAGAGAGATTTTTGGTCAATTCGAGTTCTCTTTAGTCACTTAGAGTGATTTTTGGCTCAATTCGAGTTGTCTTTAATTAGTTAGAGTGAGTTTAGTTCAATTGGATTTGTCTTCGGTGTATGGGAGTGATTTAGGCGAATTAGAGTCATTCTTGGTCAATTTGAGTTGTCTTCAATGCATGGGAGTGATTTTAGCATGAATTCATAGGGGAAGTTTGAGGTTTAAAATGGGCCTCATAAGAGATTATGATTTAGGCATTGTGTGGGGGAGGTATATTTACAACTCATCTCTTACACTATAACCAATGTAACTATGGTTAAGTTAAATTGAAAAATGTCTAAAATAAAATCAATAGAAAAACCATCTCTGATATGACTCAAAGTAAAGTACTTTTAAGTACATAAATTTCTTTTGAATATAATATAATGAATGTACTTATAAAGTAATATACTCATATAATAAAATATAATAATTTTGAATATTGAAATATAATTTATTTCTTCAATATTCAAAATATGTTTATAANTAAAAAAACATTTTTCTAATTTATTTTTCATCTTTTTAATACACCTTCAAAAACGTGTAAACTCCTTTCTAATGTTTTCTTATGATATATATTATGTATATAATTTTTAATGCAATAATTAATAATATTATTAAATAAATTTTAAAAAAAAAATGTTAATATTGGAATGAAGGAATAGTACATAAATTCCTACCATTTAAGCAAATAATATTATATGTAATAAAAAAATATTATAATATAATATCTTATTATCATATAATAGCTCATTCAAATTGTTACCTTGAGGTTTCAATTATATATTTAGTTTTATAATTTGAATGTAAGTATCTGGTTTATGTTGATATAAATGAAGGTATTTTGAAAGGTAAAAAGTGATAATAAAATATGAACCTTAAATAATCCCTATAGTTCAACAAAAAGAAATGTGCTATTAATATTAATATTCAAACAGTACAAATATATATAGTAATTTCTTATAATATAATATTTTATTATATAATTTCTTATAATATAATATTTTATTTTATAGTAATTTCTTATAATATAATATTTTATTTTAATAAAATAAATAAAATAAGTATTTTTTTATATTTAAATAATAATTATAATAGATTATTATATATATTAAGTATTTAAAAAACAAAACAAAACAAAACATCAAAACCAATATTATGTTAAGTGATTTTGATTTTAAATAAAGATTTGACATATATATTTTATATATTGAAAAAAGTATTTACATAATTTTAGTTTTGAATAGAGCATCTAATTTTTTGGTATTGGTAATTTATTTTATATTGAAACATAAAAAAGGTAATTATATAATATTGGTTTTGAATAAACCATTTATTTTTTGGGTATTTGTAATTTATTTTATATTTAAATATAAAGAGTATTTTTCTTTCTAAGTACTTTAAGAGTACTTTAGTACATTTATATTATATTAAAAACTAATGTATGATTACTATTTTCATTATGAGTACTTTACTTACAACATTGGTATAGTTAACTATTGGATTTCATTCACCATTTACAATTTGACAAATAAGTGTCCTTAACTCAACCATCATGGATGATGTCATCATCTAGAATGTCATTGGTTCTTTTAAAGTGGATTTTGATAGTACATTTTTTTTGTTTTGAGGCCCATTTTTTACCTCAAATTCCCCTAGTATAAGTCATTCTTGATGAATTTGAGTTGTCTTCAATGCATGGCAGTGGTTTTAGAATAATTTGAGTTAGTATTAGTGAATTTGAGTTGTCTCCACTGCATGGGAGTGGTTCTAGCAGTAAATTCGAGTCAATTTTGGTAGATTTGAGTTGTTCTCATGAGAACTTAATAGGTCATCTAGTGATTTGGTAAATGCCATCAATAAATTTGAGTTGCTTTCCAAGAGCTTAAGATAGCCTCTTCTAGAGGATTTGAATTGATACGAAGGGATTCAAATTGACATTCATTGTTGATGCATAGTTTTTCACAGTTTCTCTCTCATGAATTCAAATTTTTGTGGATAGATTTGAGTTGTGTTTACACATAGTTGTTACACCCTTTTTGTTTTGTAGGGGAAATTCTAAACTTGTGAGGGTGATTGAACACTAATATCTTCCACAGTGGAGACTGGTTAGATTTTTTATTGAGCATAGAAGTACCTCAATAACCATTATTTTTTCTTTGATATGGTCACGTGAATCCTAAAGGTGGATGGTGATGTTTTGAGGAATTCTTTTGGAGAAGGGAAGGCCATTGCACTCGATAGTGTTAATGCACATAAATCAAGTGGAGGCATTGTGTTGTGTTTATTCGGTTGTGTCATAATTATTATATGTTGAGACCTAATTTTGATATTTCCTTAGCATGTGGATCCATGACCTCAGCTCAGGGGTAATTGTCATGCTGAGAGATTGATGGGCATGGAAGATCTATGGCTTGGTGGAACATTGTCATGTTGAATTTAGTTGTGTTATTCGCAGATAAGTATTCTATTTGAAAATTTATTTACTCTATTTATTGCTACATATCTTACCATGCGGGATCTGTATTATTTTATGTTGCAGATTTGACTCTATTCTTTTGTTAGATGGTTGATTTAGTAGTGTTAAATTGGAAGCTTGTATAGAAAATTTGGTTATGTGATATAGAATCTAGTAGATGTTTTTTTGTTTATGTTTTATGGCATCCAGTAGATCGGGTTTTTAGGTAGGTCATATGGCCATTGATGGCAGTTCTAGATATGATAGTGTATGTTTGATTGGTTGTAGATTGGTGTCATAGATCTAATATATTTTGTGTGGTAAATCTTATTTATTTTAGTGTGGTAAATCTAAATTGTTTACTGTCATAAAATTGATTTTTGTTAGCATCTATAGATATAAATTTTTTATTTGGTTTAATGGATGAAATAGACGTGATGTTGATATTTAAATTAGATATGAAAATGTGATTTTCACATGGTTGTGTTCATGTTACAATTACCTTGCATTGCATGTACATTTGGGGAAAAGTTTGCATTGGAAGTGTCGTATTCTTGTTAATGGTGTATTGTTTTATTTTATTGGCTTGTTGGCATGCTAACTTGCCTTAGAGAACCTTATTCCATAGTGGATTGCTTAGGATCAACCCTTTTCTTGCTAGAATCCCAGTGCATCCAACCCCAGTGGTGTGAGTTGGGGTTTGGTACACTACTTGAAGAAGATATGAGGGTATTATCCCAAAGGAAAGAGTGTTAGTAATGCCACCTCAACCATTATGAATGATCTCATCCTATAGAATGTCATTGGTTCCTTTAAAGTGGACTTTGATAGTACATTTTTTGTTTTGAGGCCCATTTTTTACCTCAAATTCCCCTAATGTGAGTCATTCTTGATGAATTCGAGTTGTATTCAATGCATGGGAGTGATTTTAGGGGAAATTGAGTCAGTATTAGTGAATTTGAGTTGTCTACAATGCATGGGCGTGGCTATAGCGGTAAATTTGAGTTAGTTTGGTAGATTCGAGTTGTTCTCATGAGAACTCAAATGGTAATCTAGTGATTTGGTAAAATCCCTCAATAAATTTGAGTTTCTTTCCAAGAACTTCAGGTAGCCTCTGCCAAAGGATTCGAATTGATACGAAGGGATTCAAATTGCCATTCATTGTTTATGCATAGTTTTTATAGTTTCTCTCTCATGAGTTCAAATGTCTGTGGATAGATTCAAGTTGTGTTTACACATAGTTGTTACACCCTTTTTGTTTTGAAGGGGAAATTGTAGACCTGTGAGGGTAATTGAACACCAATCTAATCCACAGTGGAGACTGATTATATTTTCTATTAAGAATAGAAGTACCTCAATAACCATTATTTTTTCTCTGATATGGTCATGTGAATCCTAAAGGTGGATGGTTATGTTTTGAGGGACTGTTTTAGTGAAGGGAAATCCATTGCACTCGGTAGTGTTAATGCATAGAAATTAGGTCCAGGCATTGTGTTGTGTTTATTTGGTTGTGTCCTAAGTATTATCTGTTGAGACCTAATTTTCATATTTCCTTAGCATGTGGATCCATGACCTCAGCTCAAGGGTGATTGTCATGCTGAGAGATTATGGGCATGAAGACCTATGGCTGGGTGGAACATTGTCATGTTGAAGCTAGTTGCAATATTCACAGATAAGTATTCTATTTAAAAAATTATTTACTCTAGTTATTTCTACATATGTTTCCATGGAGGATCTCTATCATTTTATGTTGCAGATTCGATTCTATTCTTATGTTATAAGGTTGATTTAGTAGTGTTAAATCGACAGCTCGTAGAAAATTTGGTTATGTGTTATAGCATCTAGTAGATGTTGTTTTGTTTATGTTTTATGGCATCCAGTAGATCTGATTTTTAGGTAGGTCATATGGCCATTGATGGAAGTTCTATATCTAATAGGGTATGTTTAATTGGTTGTAGATTCGTGTCATAGATCTAATATATTTTGTGTCGTATAGCTTATTTATTTTAGTATGTTAAATCTAAATTGTTTAGTGTCGTAAAATTGATTTTTGTTAGCATCTATAGATATAAAAAAATTTATTTGGTTTAATGGATGAAATAGACGTGATGTTGATATTTAAATTACATATGAAAAATGTGATTTTCACCTCGTTGTTCTCATGTTACAATTACATTTCATTGCATGTGCATTTGGGGAAAGGTTTGCATTGGAAGTGTCATATTTTTATTAATGGTGTATTTTTTTATTTTATTGGATTATTGGCATTCTAACCTAGCCTTATAGAACCTTATTTGACGGTTGATTGATTAGGATCAATTCTTTCCTTGCTAGAATCCCAGTGCATCCAACCTCGATGGTGTGAGTTAGGGTTTGGTACACTACATGAAGAAGATATGAGGGTATTATATCAAAGGAAAGAGTGATAAAATACCAAGAAAAAAGGATAGAGTCCACACAATTATATCTACAAGTAAGGCTAGTGACATGGTCGTGTAGAAGGACGAGAAACCATTGATTATGAAACCATATCAACATCCTCATTAATTATAAATATTCCAAGAAAGGAAAGAAGATATATATTGATACTACCAAGGAAGAAGATGGAATACTCAATCATATTCAAGGAACAAAGCACCAACAAACTATTATTCGACAAGACATTATCCGAACCAAAAACTACAACAAATTGAAATACTCACAATCACAACACATGGAACCAAAAGTATGCAAAAGCTATCTATCAAGGATTGATACCAAAAAAAATCAAATTTGGATGGATGAATCATCATCAGTGGCAACAAAGAAGAAATACTATAAGAAATCATATTCCTTGGTTTCATAGTATGTAAAGACATTAATCACAAATCTTTGAGGACAAGCTTTCTAAGGACGATATTATGATATGACTAAAAGGATGTCATATATGGGGTTAAAGATACATTATATGACCCCATTGGGGGAATATATGGGGCTACATGGAGATAAATGTATATGTATTTATGAAAATGTATATGTAATAGTGGTCGGCCCTAATGAAGGGACCTAATAAAGGGACCACATCTCCAATAAATGAATAGGTATATATAAAGGTTATGTAGTCATTGTTGAGAAGATATGAATAGACTATTTGACTGTCTTGGGGTAAAAGGAGAAGGATCTCCTATTTTTTAAGGAGTTATTTGTATAATGTATCTTTATTATAAATATTGGAGTTGTGATCCATGCTCAGATTGTTATACACGGTGTGTACTTCTTGTCTATTATGATATTTCTAGGAATTTGGTGCATAATTTTTTTTAATTTATATCGATCTTGGATTCATGGGATAAATAGGATCCCATTAATTCATCTTCAAAGTATGACTTAGATATTTCACTCTTCAATCGTCATGACCACGCTTTGAATTTTTTGGTTTGGGTTCTGAGGATCCTCTCAACTACATTTTAATTAGACAAATAATTTTGTACATCTTAAAATAGTTTATTGTGGATGTTAAGCAGTTCATGTATTGATCTATTGATTCCAACCCCTTCATTTCTAAGATTTTAAAGTCCCTTATTAGTGTTTGCATTTTTCACCATATTCACTTTGGTGATTCCATCATAGTTACTCTCTAAGATATTCGAGGATACTTTAGACTTAGTCGCAAGAGAAATATTAGGGAAGATGGTTTCATCCATGCCACTATGAATTAGATGCAACACCTTTGCATCCTTTGTTTTGTTCTCTTTTAGCATATTATTCTATTTATTTGCAGAGCTAGTTCAGTTTCCTCATCTAGCATCTCTTTGTACCCATGGGATACATATACCCAAGCATCCTTGACGCTCGATAAGGCCACCATTTGAATTGACCAAATTTCATACTTTTTCCCAATGAGAGGGAATATGGGAAAATTCTTGGCTGCTTGTAGCCTTTTTCTCCACCAAATAATTATCAATCTTTTAATCTTGTTGTGTGCTTGGAATCTCTTTTAACAATCAATCATTGTCATCTTTTGCTAAAAAGTAGGAGGCCCTCAACTAAAACCATGTCATCTTTTGTCTTTCGAACTTGCTCCATCAAGTTTTTCGAACTTGACAGCTTCTAATAATTCTAATCAAGTACCTTCTTTCAACGTCTCATTTGTGGGAAATATTAATTACTCTTTGATCTGAATAGCACATCAGCCGACTTTCTCAGAGCCTGTAGTAGGTCAGTTTCTTTCAGAAAGTCTGATAGGATGAAGAGTTCACATCTCTCATATATAAGCCAGTTGAATTAAATTTATAAAGATAAGTTTCTAGGTAGATAGTTATTACAGTCTTTAATGTAAGTCAGTGGAAGTTTTCTAAAAGAAGAAGAAGAAGATTGTAAATCTGAAAAAATAGACAAATAGAACATATATACACAGAGACAGAGAGATACAGAGAAGAGAAATGCGTAGAAAAAGAAGGAAAAAATTTGTGAAGAGTTTAAAGCTCAAGATTATGTGCTTTGTGAATGTGTTGAGAGTCAAAGCTCTGTAAAAGGTGAAAGATCCTTGTAAATTTCCAAGTTTGTATTTACGGATATAGTTCTTTGTTATGCCGCAAAAAGATATATAAATCCATATTTTATGGTTTAATGCAAGTTTTATCTAGTCACACATATTCTTCACATTTACGAGAGTGAATGTTGTTTACATTTATTGTTTAAGTGAAAGACACAAAGAACCCATATTTATTTCATTACATAAAAGTTCTAGTTTTTATCTCTCTAGTGTTTGACACAAGTCTTATTTAATATTGGGTTATATGATATTGTGAGTGAGTTGAAATTTAGTTGTGTCACAGTTTATCCCATGTTACTAATAGTGAAAAGAGTTTTTCATATCCTAAGTCTTTAGTCTAAGAAATATCTCTTTTAGAAAATTTCAACCAAAAGTTGTTTTTTCGAAGTGAGAGTTGACGACACAAGAGTTGGTCATAACCTAAATATTGTCGCAGTAAAAGTCTATAGAAGTAAGTGATTCTATCGAGGTAAAAGTGTGTCTAGTGAAAAGTCCATTGTAGTAACTCTGTGTGGTAGCTGAAGTCTACCGTTGAAGCAGCCATATTTCCTGATATCTTGTATTAGAGCAGGTTTAGGAAAGAAGCCTTGTCTTAAAAGGAAAAAATTACTTTTGGAAGGAAAGTTAAAAATTAAAAATGGCTTCCACTTCTGGCTCACACATGTTGAGTTTACAAACTCCAATTTTTACAGGAAAGAATTATGAGTATTGATCTCTAACAATATAGGCCTTGTTCAGAGTTCAATATTTTTGGGAGATAGTTCATAATGGTTATGCAGAACCAACAAATCAAAAAACATATAACAATCTCACACAAGCTCAGAAAGATGCCCTAGGGGAACAGAGGAAGAAAGATGGAAAAGCTATGTTCTACATAAACTAAGCCATGCATGAAAGCATACTCCCAAGAGTAGCAGTAACAATTACAGCTAAGAAATCATGTGACATATTGGAGACTGTTATAGCGGATTTCACCACTCTAGGTGAATCACACTTTGTATGGCCTTCCCCTGTCCCGCTGCAGACTCATTAGCCCCTATGGACTACTTTTTGTCTTTTGATGTTTCCTTGATCATTCCTAAAAACATATGAAAAATGATATACGCCGCTTTTAAACCTATAACCGCATATACGCAGCTTTTAAACCTATAATCGCGTAAATACGTGGTTTTGACCCCTATAACCGCATACATCGGGATGTGTGAATAATCCAAATCCTTTTGGAGTTTTCCTTGACATGGATCTGACTCATATGACTCCTGGCCTTCCATATGCCTTGAGATCGCACGAATTCGACCTTTCATTATCCCTTTGAAAGCTATATAAGGAACCCCTTGGTACATTGAAAGATAAGAGAGAATTGAGAGCAACGAAACTATAGTCCATTGTTGCCGGAACTTATGCTTGAGTCTGCATCCCTTTGTACCTTGGAGCACTTTTGTGTTCTTCCCAAGCTTGTCTTTTGCTAGTGAGCTTGCTATCGAGAGATGGAGGATTGAAGTGGTGGAGGCCCAAGTGCGGGATTTAGTTTCTCTGGTTCGCAGAAGTGCCGTAAGAGGTTGTATCTTGTAATCTTTGATTTATATTAATAGAAATATCTTTTCATGTCCAATAATGTGTATTTGAATGAATATTTTATCCATGGGATTATGTCAAATTTTTTTACATTATTGATTATATATGCTAGAATAGATCTAACACCATGATATATAGTATGCTTGTATTGTTTACTTGTTGTTGAGGAAGTGTTATAGCAATTCAAGTTGAAGATTGGAAAGCTCAACAGGGATCTACTTTAACCGTCTAGAATAAGGTACGACGTCTGGTCCTTTAGTGTTCGACATTTTATTTCTATTGTATATTGGGAAAGATTGATTTATGGAGTCAAGCTGTCTGTTTTGGTACCCCAAGCCATAGGAATTTCTCTTCGTAACAGAATTGGCGACTCCGCTGGGGAGTTCCTAGTAGTTGTCCTTTGGGGGGTTGTTTTCTTAGCATTCAATGTATTTGAATTGCTCTTTCTCTCTTGTTTCTGTGTCGAGTCTGGGGGCATGTATGCCTGGTAGAGTCTGATTGGTGTGAAGTTTGTCTCAACCTGTCTATTTGCCTTGCTTTTATGAACCTTTTCTTCCTGTATGCAGGTTTTTGACTTACAGTCGCGTATACACGCGGGTTTGCTGCGAACAGTCCTGTATACCCTTGATTTTGTATTTTTGGGGAAGATAATTGGTTGCTGGGTGAATTCTGTTAGTTGCTAAGTCTTCTTTGGCACTGCCTCAGTCTGTTTTGACCTCTGTTTCTGATCAGAAACGTCTTTTTTAGCCTAATTTTTTTTTTGGAAAGTTCTTGTCATGGCATTTTCGATTTTTTGTTTGAGATTAGTGCATTAGAGTTCCTTTACCTTAGTGCTTTGATTGAGTGCTATTTGGATGTGCTTGCAGAGTCTAGGGGTCGTAGAATCATTATTTTGCTTTTTGTATCTCTTTTATTTTCAAAAAATCCAAAAATATTTGCTTATCATCATGCATTGCATTTTGTACTTTGCATTGTACTTGCACTAGATCTAGATTTGCTTTGGAGTACTAGTTAGGACTTCATATAGGAAAATTTGCATTCATCATTTGAAGAAGAATTGTGCATTTCACGTAGTAGCATACCCTATTTTCATGGACACAATGCATTTGTATTGATTGTTAGGTGTGCATTTTACTTCTTGTTGCGTCATAACACCACTAGTTGCACGACCATATCCTATTTTTGAGTAATAAAGCCAACTAAAATCAACGCTAAATTAAAATGAATTACACTCTTTTCTTTTCTAGGGTGCACCAACAAGCTTAGGTTTTAGGATCTTGGAATAGTTCATTGTAAGTTAATTCTCCAAGATCACTAAACAACAACATCTAGGTGTCTGCCCAGGTGAGTGTGTGAAATCCTTGGTATAACCAGTGTTCTCAGGATCCTCCTCTCAAACGGGAGTTAAGCAAGAGGCAGTGTGAGTATTTATTGATTGGGATGACCCCTAGTCATAACTAAGTAGCACCAAAGATATTTCCAAGATTGTATTCATATCTGGGGGCTTTCGAGAGTTTCAGGCTTTGCTACCCTTCCCATACAGTCAATCCCGCCTACGACTGTCCGCCTGAGCATTGAGTATATTGAGGTGACCTTAGTGGCCTTACCTAGGATATCGAGGGGGTACTTGTAGAGGTTATTCTGCAGGTGTCCCGACCAGGTTGGGGTCGTACAGCACAGTCACTTTACGCGTTGAAGCTGAGGGCCACAATAATTGGTTACGTACCTCCGCTTGTTGTGTATGGGAGTCTCAAGCCTCTCCTAGGCGAGACATACCTGCTTCATTCGGTAGCTCACTTATCCAGCCCTTGTTTTCTTGCATTTAGCTTTAGATTTTATTAGTGATTGCTCTATGCACGATAGTTGGCCTAGGGTTTACGTAAATAGAGAGTCTTTGCTTCTTTTTTTGAGTCATTGTGGATTCAAGTGCGGTTCCACATCGTTCTCATCGCTTAGCAGGACTTCCTCCTTCTACTTCTCCTCCTCCTTTGGGAGAGATACCTAGACAGTCCAGGTGGACCATGTCACGCATTGATTCACACACCATGGGGGATTCTTTAGAAAGTATTCCTGAACCACCTCCTCCCATTCGTGTGGATGATGGGGAATTTACACCTACTTATGATCCTTCACCCGACTTAGCTGAGTTAGGTCCTGTGATTTCTAAGATAGAAGCCTTGCATGATATACCTACTCACTCTAGGGCTGATTCCCCATTGACGCGTTACCGGTATGGCATGCCGGAGGACACCGAGACTCATTTTGAACCTGCCACTACTAGCTATGGTATTTATGGTACGACTGGTTTTCCTATGCATGATTTGACATTTCATGTCAAATCCGACTTTGAGCCTAGCACTATGCCTGGGGGAACTCTCATTCCTTACCATGCAGAGAGGTTTGGGAGCACTAGTCACATTGCACCTTCCCTCCCAGTGGTGGAAGCTACATCTTATATCCCTCCTAGGTCTAGGGTTAGCGATCCCATTAGGATACTAGATCTGAGACAAGTGATGATAGGTGGTAATACATATCTTATTACTCAGATTCCTTCGTCCTCAGCCCCTAATTCTTCAAATGTACATCCTCCACCTTATTCGCGTGGTCCTTCGAGCCGATATATGGCTATGAGTCAGGTCCGTACTGCGGTTACTAGACCAGTTGTGTCTCAAGCCCACATACTGCCCGCTACATCGGGAGGGTATGTTCATACTTCTAGAGGTCATCTTGCGACTTCCGAGGCTTATATCCCTACTTCCGGAATGTATCTTCCTACCTACGGAGTGTCTCATGGGGCATCGCATGCGATGACCTATGGACCTTATCATGGGACACAGTATGGACAGGTTTCTTCACCTTATGGAGGCGGGTATCAACAACCTACTTACTCTCCTAATTATGGCCTTGTAGCCCCTACTAGCTAAGGTCCACCGTACTATGGTACTTCCATGCCACCCTATACGGGTAAGATAGGAGGAGGGCACTATGGCCAAGGCCATGGTGGTAATAAACCCTATATGAACCAGGGAGCGGTCCATAGACCTCATCATCCTAGGCTCCCTTTCCTCGTGACGCTTAATCTTCCTGACTTATCGAGACTTACGAATGATCCTGTGGCTCATGACCCGGCTTGGCCGACTGTCCCTACCAAGCTTCCTTCGGACAAACTTAAGTTCAAAGGCAAACCGAGAGAGGATCCGAGCGAACACGTTACTACGTTTCACCTATGGTGCTCTTCGAATTCATTACATCACGACTCAGTCTGTTTGAGACTATTTCAACACACCCTCACAGGGCCTACCACGAAATGGTATATAGAGTTACCTAGGGGCGCTTTTACTTTGTTCGATGATCTTGGGATGAATTTTCTTAATCACTTCCAGCTACCAGTGCGCTATGACGTTGGTACAGAACTCTTGTCGACATTTCGGCAAGATAAAGCCACCCATATTTTTTATCATATTCAAGAGTGGCGTAGATGGAAGAGATTAATTAAAGCCTTTATACGGCTGGAGTTCCTTCTCGAGTGGTTCCTCAAGTCGTTATTGCCATATATAGCGAAGGATGTGTCCACATCCGAAGTGCAGAATGAGGAACAAGAGATATTTAGGGCACGGGAACTGGACTTGATCTATTCTCAGTCTGGTTTGTTGTATGAGATTATTCCCAATGCTCCTCATTCCAATTTCGATCCCAAAGTCAAACCTGGACCACATGCCGATGGCATTGTGGGTTGTGCAAGTGCGAAACCTGCGGATTCGGTTGCAAAACAAACTAGTAAATTATCAATCAACCAATTTGCTTTGGGACAAGCTACGGCTTCGTCTCAACCCGCCCAAACGACGAATGTACTCTCTGTGCAATCGTCGAACCAAAAGGGTAACCAGCAGCTCAGACGGAATAGAAAGAAGGGTAAAAATAATAATCAAAAGGGTGGGAATAAGAATGATAATGCTAACAATAATGACAAGAACGGCAAAAATGCTGGGGGGAACAAGCAAGCTAAACATAAGGTTAAGTTCCCTTGCAAGTTATGTAAGGACGATCACCTCACTTACTGGTGCCCTCGGATTGATGAAGCTTTGAGATTCTTAGCACAAAACCCAGTTGTGCTAACGAGCCCTTTACCGCATAACCAGAATATGAACTCGAAGTCCCATGACCAGTCTAGTGATGATGATCCACCAGGGGGTAATGGTCGTGGGTGCATTAACATGGCTCGTGCTGCCAAGGTTGTGACCCATGCGAAAGATTATAGTTCGTCACAACCCAGCCCAGGCAAAGAGCCTGATCCAGCAGGAACTCCTTTGCGCATTGAGAAACCTGCGGATAAACATGAGGCTGCACCTCACATTCCTAAGGGAGTCCTTAAGCATTCGGAGCATAATACAAATGCCCGAGCCACCCAGAATTATTCAGTTTTCGAGGACTTGGGCCATACTCCTTGTGTGATGTCTACATTGGAAGTGCTTCAGAGTTTTCCTTCGCAAAGGAAGGTGTTTCTTTCTGCCCTTGGTGTGAATGATGATGATTATTCCTCAGTGATCAAATTTGAAACCACGGGACATCAGCCCCACTTGCCCTACTATGTGTCTCTTTTGGTGCACGTAGAATGTCTTGGTATGACCGTCAAACGTACTGTGATTGACGAGGGCGTTGCTGCTTCTGTGATGTCTTTGGCCTATTGGAAGGGTCTCGGTTCTCCTAAGCTCTCTAAATCAGTGACTATGTTAACTGCTTCTGATGGGAGATCTTTTAGGCCGCACGGCATCATTCCTTCCCTTAAAGTCCGTTTGGTGGGGAAGACCATTGCGATAGAGGTTGAGGTGGTTGATGCACCCCTTGACTATAATCTCTTGTTGGGAAGGAACTGGATGTATGGTATGCAAGCTGTTACTTCTTCCTTGTTCTGTGGTGTATGCTTTCCACATAACGGGAAGATTTTAACGATTGATCAAATGGAATTCAAGAATCTGTCTGTTACCGCATCTTCGGGAACTTCAATCTTGATCATTGAACATTCTCAGTCGCCAACTGGGAGTGTGGGTGTAGGCATGTATCCATCCCTCACGGGAAGCTTTAGTTGTCCTACTCCGATCCTCATGATAGGATCTTGTTCCAATGGGGCTTCGACATCTACAACCTCGTTGTCTTTCGCACAACCCATATGGAAGACCCTTGGATTCTTCCTACAGTGAGTACTTCGGGTAAGCTTGTCGAGACAAGTGTGCCATTACCTGCAGCCATGATATCTTATCAAGCTAATCTCAAGAATGTTGCAGAGCCTTGTTCTTCCTCTTCACGGACGAAGGAGGAAGACCCCTATGTACTGCCAGCATGGGCAGTGCAGTCTTCTCATGCCCACGACTACCTTGATACAGTTTTTCCTTCAGATGAAGCGATTATCGAGGCTATGTCAGGAGTTGAGCCACCATGGGAGGAACTTCATCATAGATCACACTTCCTTCCAAAGCTTGACCATTTGGAGCATGAGGATTATAGGGAGATTCTTAGTCAGAAAGTTGGTAGTCCTATGGTTCCATTAAGCTCTCCTGGTCCGATGGCTGATGGAAACATGGTGAACATATCGTCAACAATTCCTATCAACATTTCTCGCAATCCTGGCATAATAGAGAATGTCTATATTGGGGCGAATTGTTCCCATGCTGAGATTCTAGAATATACCGAGCTATTCAAGGAATTCCGTGATATTTTTGCTTGGTCTTACGACGAGATGCCAGGTATTGACCCTCGGATTGTCGAACATGAGATTAATACTTACCCCAACGCTAAGCCTGTTCGACAACGTTTACGCGCTGTGAATCCTAGGAAAGCACCCGCCATTAAGCCAAAGATAGAGAAGTTGTTGAAAGCCGGTTTCATCTATCTCGTTCCCTTGATGGAGTGGGTTTCAAACCTCGTTCCGGTAGATAAGAAGCAGGGAGAGATCCACATATGCACTGATTTCCATGATTTGAATCATTCCTATCCTAAGGATAACTTCCCCACACCATTTATAGATCAAATTTTGGATGAGTGTGCAGGTAGCAAGGTGTTCTCCTTTATGGACAAAGTTTTCTGGGTATAATCAGATCTAGATTAAACCTCAGGACCAACATAAGACAACATTTATTTGTCCTTGGGGAACATTTGCATATCGGAAAATGCCTTTTGGCCTTAAAAACGTCGAAGCTACGTTTCAGTGGGCGATGACCTTAATCTTCCACAATCTCAAGTCTATTATTGAAGTATTTTTGGATGACCTCGTTGCTCATTCTCGTATGAGAATGCGTCATCCCTATCACTTGAGATTGGTATTCGAAAGATGCCGGCACTATTCAGTTAGATTAAATCCTCATAAATGCATATTTTGTGTGAAGTCAGGTCGTTTGCTAGGATTCATCATTTCAAAGGAGGGTATAAGAGTCGACCCTTTGAAGGTTGAGGAAATACTTCAGTTGTCTCTCCCGAAGAATATTCGTCATCTTCAGTGTTTGCAAGGCATGGAAAACTTCTTACAAAGATTTGTTGTCAACTTTGCCAATTTGACTAGAGGCTTCATGTGTCTCCTGAAGAAGGATACTCCCTTTGAATGGGATGAGCGAGCCCAGGAGTCCTTCGATGCACTCAAGCGAGCTCTAGCATCGGTCCCGGTGATTAGTCCTCCGGATTATAGCCGTGATTTTCTATTATATGTGGCCGTGTCTTTAGAGACGATTGGTATGGTTTTGGTTCAAGAGGATGAGGAGCTCCATGAGCTTGTCATATATTATCTGAGCCAAAACCTTATTGACGCAGAAATTCGTTATTCTCATGTCGAGAAGCTTGCTTTAGCTACCGTACATGCGGTTCAACGTTTGAGACATTATATTCTCCTTCGCTAAACCTTGGTTGTGGCCCATGTCAATCCGTTTCAATTCATCCTCACACAGAGGATGATTGGGGGGGAGTATAATAAATGGATTGTCATTCTGCAAGAATTTGATCTCGAGTTTGTTTCGGAAAAATCGAAGAAGTCTTTAGTCTTTGCAGAGCTCATATCATATTTTTCGAATGATACCGAGGATTTGGTTTGTGAATATTCATTTGTTAATGAACACATCTTCTTAATCTCAATGTTAGACCCATGGTATGGAGATATAATAATATATCTACAAACACAGAGGACCCCTACTCACCTCTCGCGAGATGAACGACGACAATTACGTCACGTCTCTAAGAATTACCTTATAGTGGACAATACTTTGTACCACCGTGGGGTAGATTCCATTTGACGGTGTTGTTTAACTCATGATGTGGCTGAGGTTGTGCTAAATGATTGCCACGGAGGGGCGTGTGGTGGTCATTTATATGGGATTTCTACAGCTCAAAATATTTTGAGAGCTGGTTATTTTTAGCCGTCGATCTTTAAAGATTGTGTAGATGCGGTCAATAGGTGCCACCCTTTCTAGGTGTTCACACGTAATATGTGCTTGAAACTTGCCCCGTTACATCCCATTATCATCGCCGGTCCCTTCACTAAGTGGGGGCTCGATTTTATGGATTGCAACCCAGCTTCAGCTGGGGGGCACCATCATATTATAGTGGCTATGGATTACTTCACAAAATGGGCTGAGGCTATGCCTACAATAAAATCCGACGATGAGACAGTCGCTCACTTCGTATTCAACCAAATCATTACTCGGTTCGGGATTCCGAAAGAGCTTGTCACTGACCATGGATCGCACTCTTAGAACTGTATGATGGAAGAGTTGGCATCCAAGTTAGGGTATAAGCAAGAGAACTCCTCTTCTTACTACTCCCAAGCGAATGGACAGGTAGAGGCAGTGAATAAATCACTCAAATCCATTCTCCAACGAACCATCGCACAAAGCAAGACGAATTGGCATGTTATGTTATATCCTTCTTTGTGGGCATATCGAACCGTGGTTAATATTGCCACTAGTTTTTCTCCATATCAGCTTGTACATGGAGTGGAGTCGATATTGCCGGTTGAATGCGAGATTCCTTCGTTGAAGCTAGTTGTGGAACTCTTACCAGACACTTCACCTTTGGAGGAGCGTTTGGTTCACCTTGAGCAACTTGATGAGCAACGTCGAGATGCCTTGGTGGCTCTAGAGGTTAATAAGCGTCGTGTTAAGGTCTAGTACGATAAGTCTGTCCATCCAAGAGTGTTTAGTGAAGGAGACTTGGTCCTCTTATGGTATCAACCGAAAGAACCCTTGGGGGCAGGGAAGTTCAATCCTATGTGGCGTGGTCCTTACGTGGTCAAGCATGTGTTAGAGAAGGGTGCCTATGAGTTAGTATACTACGAAGGCACAGCTTTGGCGGAGCCTAGAAATGGGCTTTATCTTAAAAAATACTATGCATAATCTTTATCCAAGGCTGCTTGTTGTATATTAGTGTACAGCTTTGCATAGTTAGGTCTTTTTCTTATCGTGATCTGGTTTGTGATTAGTTTATGTTTCTTTTGGAAGATGTTAAGGGAATCTTCCACCTACATAGGATTCATGGATGGTGAAAGCTGTCACACTCAACACTCAGCCTCTGCTGCTTGGGTGATTTATACTCCTATGGGTCAGGTACTATCTTCAGGAGGTGTATGTCTACGACCATCTTCCAACAATGTTGCTAAATATAGCGCCATTATCGAGCTTCTACATGATGCCATTCTACATGGCGTTCTATCTCTTGAGGTACGTCTTGATTCGGAGTTAGTAGTGTCACAGCTCAATGGTTTGTACCATGTTAGAGATTCGACGTTATTGAGAAGGTTCTTACGGGTGAGATTGTTAGAACGACAATTTGACAATATAACATATATACACATTCCAAGAAATAATAATCAAGTTGCTGACTCGCATGCTAACTACGTGTTAGATTGGCATTTGTCTCATTCATAATAAATTAATCACAAACTCATTTTTTACACATGTAAATAAATAAATCGATCACCATAAAACTTTTTTATATATATCAAAAAGGTGGTAATACATAGTGTTATGATACAAAATTGGGGCTCTCAAGCCACCATCATATAATACACGGTAGTACAAAACATATACACTCCCAGGTGTCTAATCCTGTGGAGGATGAGGAGGGTTGTGATCATGGAACGTCACTACGGCTCTAGCTAGCCGTTGGACTAAACACACCCATGCACGTGGTACACCCACCACCTACCGCTGCATGGCCTCAGGCAAGTCCTCGACTTGCGCCATGGGAACTCTATGAGTCAGTCTCACGAAGTTGGTATGAATTCTCTGTAGCGTTCGCTCCGCATCCACACCCGTGATGTCATCTCCTCTTCCCCTCCATCTATGATGAGGGAAGCCCTCTGGCCACCGTGGTCCCACATATGCACAGCAATGGTAGATGTCACTATGTATTGTCACGCAAAAACATGTCTTTTTGGTTTCACATAATCAATAAAATACAAAAAATGAAATAACTCAAAAAATTTCAAAATAGTCAGGGTCGAGATTCGTTACCTATATCGCCATATGCCGATCCTGGTGGTAATGGCATGTCTGGGTCCCCTCGGAAATCTATCCCTGCATAGGGATAGTCATCAATGGCAATAATCTTTTGTCGCCACCATGGAAAGAAGTCATCTGGGTATGGTTTGGCCACCCTACCACCCCCCAGTCTGCGCATAGCATCTGCCCAACGCCATTGGGCCGGATCTCGAACCCCGTGGAGAGGAATGTCCACTCTAGGGCTCAATCCTGGAAAGGGCTCAATCCTGGAACAGGCTCGAAGAAAAACGTGCTCAGAATACTGCTGAACAAGAAGTTCCATACCCTGCCTGCCTTACACTCACTGAGCTGGTGTTTCATGTTTCTCAGTACTGTCGTACTCCACTCATAGATGGTCAATCTCATACACTCCACTGCGTAGAACATCAGAGGCCGAGAGACCTGATGGAGCGATGCTAAGCCTGCTATCCTGCCCAGCGTCAGTAGTATGGCCTTTAGGCCTAGCACCTGTATAGCATTGGTGGGGACTTGACTCCCCACCTTCTCAGTATCTGGGTAGCAGGACACAGCTATGTACTCATCGACAGTTAGACCACCTCCTGGCCCACCTCGGGAACAAAGGTTCACCACCTCCCCTCGTCTAGATAGCCCTGTGATAAATTATGTGTCCTCCACCTCTATGGTGAGGGACATCCCATCTATACGGAAGGACTCCGAGTTTGGATCCCAATAGTCTACCAGCATCTGTAGCAGTCTTGGTTTGGCCCTCAAACCACCAAGACACCAAAACTTGTAGAGTCCGCATGCACGTAAATCTTGCTGAGCCATTAAGTCGGCCCTTACTGCGTCCTCTACCTCACCGTGCTCATGCTCTCTCCACTCTAGCACCATCCTACAAGAGAAATTGCAAAATTATCCATTAGATTCTTGTAAAATCACATGCATGGCCTCATACGTGACTGTTTTGCAAACAGCCACGTATGTATGCAGGTTTTAGCCACTTTTCTGCATATATCTAGCCCTATAAGCGGAAAAAGATTCGATACTCGTGTGGGCTGCAGTGCACACTTTGGGATGGCTTAAAAAACTCATTTAACCATGAAAACCTACAAAAATTATATCAAAATGCAAGAGGAGAGCATGAGTAAGTACCTGGAAGAAACGATTGTGAATTCCGTCAGCTAGATATCCTGGAATTCGCAGTTGAAAATCAGATCTCAAATGGGTAAAAGTTTCAAATGATTTCTATTTTTTACTATTTATAGAAAATTTTTCAAATATTTGAAAATTTTTACCCCCTTTTCTATAGTTTCAACATTTTCTGACCATTTTGGACCGTTTTTGACATAATTGGTGTTGTAGATGACCTTTTCAGTGTCATTTCAGCCATTGGATTGACCCGTTCATGCCAATCTCAAGTATCATGACTAAACTGGCATATAGGTTAGGTTTCACCACCGTTTGCATTTCGCATGACCCTATGACCATATCACCATGACCTTAGGTATGAACCCACTCTATTATGTCACGGAACCTTCTTACTGCTTTAGAAGTGGCATGATGTGAGTGGTAGAGCTTCACCTTACATGGGTACCCTAGTTAATGCCTTATTTTCATTTGGTGCCCATGCCGACGTTTTCTCCTTTAGGGTGTGGGAGTCCGTTGTATAGTACTTCCATGACATTTTGCAAGAGCCTCATACTCCTCTTGATCTTATGATGGCCTATTTCCCTTAGGAATCCCTTATGTCAAGTTGTGAATGTATTATCATGAGCTTTTCTTGCCTTATTGAGCTTTATGCCGGCTCCCCTGACATTGCGTTTCAGCCATATAGCCCGAGATTGTCTCATGTCTAGCCATGCAGAGCCATTTTTTATATCCTTCGCAGCTTGATTCCCTTTTACCGGGAGAGGATTTTCCCCCGAGTGTCGATATCCTACACATGTATCCTTGCATTGAGCATAGGTATGTTCCACTGCTTGGAACTAGTTTGTTTTCCCTTGTGACACTCGTCTCCTCCTAGTTTGTAACTATAAAGCTAGTTTATTCTTTTTTCAAGCTTTTCAAATAACTGAAAAAGTCCAAAAAAATAAAAAAAACCGAAAAGTTGGACAAGAAAAGATGTTATCTTTGGCAGCTGTCAAGTCGTGTCGCCTTCGAACAAAGCATTATATATCGCATCCATTGGTTGGGTTATAGTTTGACTTTAGGAGCTGTACTCGTTTATCTGAGTTTATCTCCACCGACTGGTTAAGCTTCCAGTCCCTATGGAGCCTTTGTTGATGCCTCCTGTGTCACAGAGATGTCCCAGTTTGTATATCGAGTCTATGATGCCTTCATTCAGTCGCCATACGCTGTTATGCTCTTGTTCGAAGGAAGTTGAAACTTGTGTCGGCCATTCCTCAGTTATCTTGAATTTGCATGTCGACCATTCCCGGTACAGTTATTGGTTCGTGCACTTTATGATCGAGTCTTTCCACATTATACAGCCTTGCTGAGTACCTTGTGTTGGATGATGGGGGATGCCTTAATGCCCTCCTTCCAGCGAATTTCATCCCGTCGACTTCAAATCATTTATTCTGAGATTGGAGTCTAGAGTCATTGTGAGTGCCTTGAGACTTGCAGTCATCAGTGGCAGGTTCTCTCACCATCGACAGTTTCTTCGGAATACATCAATGTCCCCTGATCGATGGATCCTCTCAAGTGTTCGACCTCAACACATTTATTCACACTTGTTAGTTTTCACTCTAGTATCTTGATTCCCATTTTCATTATCGGTGGGTAATCTCGCGTCTGTTAACGGTATACATTAATGACCCGTAATCAGACGATGGACTACTATGTTTGACCTCGACACCTCTATTCACATAGTAGGACATGTACTCGCAACGGTTTGTGTAGAAAACTTTCCAGATTGGTGGCATCTCTTATATGCTACCTCCTTGATCGTGCAAGTGTTCATGAGATTTCAGCTCTCGTGACTTGATTCCAGTATGTGTCAGACATTTCCAGTCACTATGGAGATCTTGATCTATTATATATCTCTAGCCATTTTGGAGATCATGGTCCTTTGTATATCTTCATCATGGAGATTCTGATCTATGTATATTGTACGTGGCTATGACCACATATGTGACATCATGTATCATGCCTATTCATGGCCATTGTACTCTTATGTATCCGGGACTGCTATATGTACTTGCTGTTATATGTAGAGTTGTATTATTTTACTATGTTGATTGGGCGGCTGGTCTTCCATTCGAGATCCTTCATCACTCCACTTCTAGGATGGAATTATAATGTATTTCGGCCATCGTATAACCCCTCTGACCTCACACATTAGGGGGCATCTGTTATAGTGGATTTCACCACTCTAGGTGAATCGCACTTTGTATGGCCTTCCCCTGTCCCGATGCAGATTCATTAGCCCCTATGGACTAATTTTTTTCTTTTGATGTTTCCTTGATCATCCCTAAAAACATATGAAAAATGATATACGCGGCTTTTAAACCTACAACTATTTACATACGCGGGTTTGACCCTTATAACCGCGTACATTGGGATGTGTGAATAATCCAAATCCTTTTGGAGTTTTCCTTGACATGGATCTGACTCATATGACTCTTGGCCTTCCATATGCCTTGAGATCACACGGATTCGACCTTTCATTATCCCTTTGAAAGCTATATAAGGAACCCCTTGGTACATTGAAAGCATAAGAGAGAATTGAGAGCAACGAAACTATAGTCCATTGTTGCCAGAACTTATGCTTGAGTCTGCATCTCTTTGTCCCTTAGAGCACTTTTGTGTTCTTCCCAAGCTTTCCTTTTTCTAGTGAGCTTGCTATCGAGACATGGAGGATTGAAGTGGTGGAGGCCCAAGTGGGGGATTCAGTTTCTCCGGTTCACAGACGTGTCGCCAGAGGTTGTATCTTGTAATCTCTTATTTATATTAATAGAAATATCTTTTACTGTCCAATAATGTGTATTTGAATGAATATTTTATCCATGGGATTATGTCAAATGTTTTTACATTATTGATTATATATGCTAGAATAGATCTAACACCATGATATATAGTATGCTTGTATTGTTTACTTGTTGTTGAGGAAGTGTTATATCAATTCAAGCTGAAGATTGGAAAGCTCAATGGGGATCTACTTCAACCATCCGGAATAAGGTACGAGGTCTGGTCCTTTAGTGTTAGACATTTTATTTCTATTGCATATTGGGAAAGATTGATTTCTGGAGTCAAGCTGTCTGTTGTGGTACCCCAAGCCATAGGAATTTCTCTCCGTAACAGAGACCACATATCAAGACTTGAACAAGGTAGAGACTTCCAAGTTGTATATTCTAAGAAGCGATTTTGAATCTTTGCCAATGAAAGACACGGAGTCAGTGGACTCATTCTAAAATAGAGTTGTTGGTTTGATAAATCAACTGAAATATCATGGAGAAAACATAGAATACCAAATGTTTGTTGAAAAAATACTTAGAAGTCTTCCCCCAAGATTTGAATCCTTAGTTGCGACCTTGGAAGAAAACAAATATTTGTCAATGTTTACCATTGATGAGTTTCAAGCTTTGCTCATCAATCATGAACACATAATAAATAGATCAAATACATGATTGGAAGGTGCATTCGCAGCACAGTCATCCATAAGTCATGGTAGAGGTAGGGGGGAATTCCAGAGGCATAGGAAGAAACTTCTCAAGAGGAGGATGCAACAGCAGTCCCATGGATGTCGCTGATAGAGGACAGAATTAGAACCCAAGTCATCCAAGTGGTCATAGGTTTAATAAATAAAAAATTCAATGTTATTATTGTAAGTATTTTGGTCATTATGCTTATGAATGCATGAAGGAGTAGTATGACCAAGGAAGGAAAATCCAAAACTAGTTGACGAGCACCAGCACTTTGTCAAGCACAATGTTGATGGCATGCACATCCTCAATCTTATGAAAAATCGTCGAAGAAATTCCATGCGACATATGGTATTTAGATTCAGGCTGCAACAATTACATTAGTGGAAAATTAAATTTCTTTTCCAGTCTAGATAATTCTATTCAAATTGATGTTACACTTGGAAATAATGTCTAAGTCATTTTTTTGAGAAAATGTACTGTTGGTATTCTAACCAAATAGGAGGAGAAAATTTTTATTCCTGATGTTTATCATGTCAAAGGTTTGAAACACAATTTGTTGAGCATTGGAGAACTGATACAAAAAGGTTACGGGGTTTACATGGACGACAATCACTATGTGATTAAAGACATACGTCCAAGCAACCAGCTGATAGCAAAAGTTCCAATGATAAGCAATCACTTTTTTCCATTGAGGATAGTTCTAGACATGAAATAAAATCCAAATACAAGATCTTCATTCAAAGAAAAAGTAAAGAAGCAGTCGTACATTGCAACAAGAAAGACAATGACGGTGTTGAAATTCAAGCAACGTTTCAAACATAAGTTCAAAATGATTCCTAGCTATGGCACTTCATATTTGGACATCTGAAATTTGGTGGGATGAAGCTATTGCACACGAAGAATATGGTAAAAGGATTTTCATTGATCGACAAACCAAACAGAGTTTGTGAAGGATGCATTTTTTGCAAGAAGCATAGAGAGAATTTTCTAGTCGAAAATTCATACAGAGCACGCACACCACTTGAGATCATGCACTTTGACATTTGTGGCCCAATGCAGACATCATCCATTGTAGGCTACAATTATTTTCTTACGTTTATTGATTACTACTCAAGAAAAACATGGGTATATTTTCCCAAACATAAACCAAATGCATTTAGTTTTTTTCAGTGTTTCAAGGCACTCATGGAGAATCAGAGTGGATGTTGCATCAAAATCCTAAGGATGGACAAAGACGATGAATATGTTTCAAATGAATTTCTAAATTTCTGCAAAAACCATGGCATACAGAAGCAATTCACTGTGCGGTATACACTTCACCATAACAATGTCGCAAAGAGAAAGAATGGAACCTTTATGGAGATGGCGTGCAACATGATGGAATCCAAGCATTTTCGAAATGAATATTGGGATGAAGCAGTCGCAACTGTTGTATATATTATGGATCGGTGTCTAACAAAGAGCATGAAGAACAAGGTTCCTTAAGAATCATGGACAAGTATGAATCATAATGTTTCTCATTTAAAAGTTTTTTGTTGTGTCACATATGCTCATGTTCCATATGAGATAACAAAGAAGTTAGACAAGAAGGGACATAAATGTATTTTTTAGCTACTCAAAGACACAAAATCATACAAGTTGTATTACCCTATCGCAAGGAAAGTAATCATCAGTCGCGATGTTCAATTTGTCGAGAATGAATCATGGGATGGAACCGTCGAGAAAAATGTCAAGATTGTGTCGAATGTCGAGTATGATGACATGATGGAGGAAGTGGTTCAAATACCACATGTAAGTCAACCAATCACAGTACCATTAACTCCTATGACACCGTGACATGGTTCAGCACCAAGAACTTCGACATAAGTTGCAACTCAAGCTACAACAACAAACAAACCAAGAGGACATCAGACTCCATCAATCAATTCATCGAGGTTGGCATTGACAGATCCAGTGAAGACAAGAAGTCTGCGTGAAATATATGAAGCTGGTACACCAAATTCCTTCTCTCTTTGCATTATTTTCTCAAATACATGATCCACTGACATTTGAGGAAGTTTTCGAAGAGGAAGTATGGGCACAAG
The DNA here is from genome assembly GCA_001517045.1 of Pseudotsuga menziesii. Classification (NCBI taxonomy): domain Eukaryota; kingdom Viridiplantae; phylum Streptophyta; class Pinopsida; order Pinales; family Pinaceae; genus Pseudotsuga; species Pseudotsuga menziesii. The sequence continues at coordinate 83,644 of LPNX010759493.1, read as the reverse complement.
CCATGGATGAATAAACAGAATGCATTGAGCAGAATTAAACATGGGAGTTGGTAGATGTACCAAAAGATAACGATGTAATCAGCCTCAAATAGATTTACAAAACCAAGCAAGATGTCGATGGGAATGTGCAGAAGCACAAGGAAATAATGGTCGTAAGATGGTTCACACAACCTCCTTGCATTGACTTTAATGAAACCTTTGCACCAGTCGCACACATGGATACAGCCAAAACTGTTATGGCCATCGCTGAACAAAACAAATGGCATGTTTATCAAATGGATGTTAAATCAGAATTTTTGAAAGGTTATTTTAATGAGGAAGTATATGTGGAACAACCACAAGGTTATGAAGTTCCAACAAAAAAACATAAAGTATACAGGATGAAAAATGCACTATATAGTTTGAAGCAAGATCTGAGAGCTTGGTACAGTCATATTAATCCCTATCTTACCCTGAATCGATTTCACATAAGTGAAAGTGAACCAAAGTTGTACACCAAAGTGAATGAGAAAGGTAACATGTTAAATGTCTTCTTGTATGTAGATGATTTAATATTTACTGATGATTTTGGTATAAAATAATTTAGAACAGTCATGGAAAGTGAATTTGAAATGACTGATTTAGGGCTCATGAAGTTTTTTCTTTGCATTGAATTCCACAAGTCTAAAAGTGGTAGTTTTATGTCATAATCAAAGCATGAAATTGCAATTTTAAAAAGATTCAATATTTCTAATTGCAAGACAAACCCAAAACCAGTAATAACAGGTTTAAAATTGAGTAAGAATTATGATGGATCAACTGTAGATCCTAAGTTGTTTAAAAGGCTTGTTGGAAGCCTTATGTATTTAACAACGACAAGACCAAACATCATGTATGGAGTAAGCCTAATCTCAAGATTCATAGAGTCACCAAAAGAATCTCATTGGCAAGTAGGTAAAATAATTTTGAGGTATGCAAGTGGCACAAAGGATCTTCGCATTATGTATTCAACTTCAGATAATTTTAAATTCATTGGATATACTGACAGTGACAATAGAGGAAGCACAGATGATAGAAAAAGTGTTAGGATATTTAGACACTTAGGATTTAGTTAAGATCAAGTTGTGTAATATATTGGTTAGGTAAAAGTGTGTTTCTTTAGTATGCAATTGTAAATATTCTAATCCGACGATCACAAGATGTTCTAGACATAGAGTAATATGACGGTTCAAATTCTCTTAGATCATATCTACCATTGATCCATGGCTTAATACCTGATTGGTCTATGATCTCTATTTAAAGAGCATAGAGGGTCCTTGGCTATTTGATCGATTATGAGAAGCTCATGTAACTTTCTTTCTTTTGCATAATAAATTGCTCCAATTAGCTATTTGGTTGGGGCCGTGGACTGTTTCCCTCTTGAGGGTTTTAACCACGTGACAAACATCAGTGTGTTGATCTGTGATCTATTTGTGTGAAGAGGTTCCTCAAGGTGTTTGGTCTTTTGGGAGTTCGTTGTGTACCTGAACATGGTATCAAATCTTTTATGAAGAGCCGCTTTCAGTTTTGATCAAGATCTCGAACCGGTGTTTCCGAAACTTTGAAAGCGTTTCTAGTTCTGGATTTTATGTACATTTGTGGCCTACGGGAGATGTCCCATTGTGTCTGGAGCACCGTTTCCATTGGGAAATAGTTTTCATTTCACTGAAACCCATTTCCGTTTGCTCCAGAAACACCCATTTCGACGAATCTGAAGGTATAATGTTACAGTGAGGGATTTGTTTTTTATAAATCTCTCATATTTTATCAGTTTATTGTTAGATATTTTTTTTTTAGTCTCGTATTGTTGCCTTCCCTAACTGCATACGCTCTTTTCCATGCACCTTGCGCAATCACGTCGAATCAGAAACAGTAAGGGAATTTTTTTTTTGTTTTCTCGTCTACGTATGCACTTTGTCGTGCACCTTGTGCGATCACGGCAAATCAGAAACAATGAAAAAACTTGAAAATGTAGACTTTCCGGGTAAGCTAACCAAGATTTAACTCCATTGTGTGGAAAAGTTTTTTTGTGTTTTTTTTTTTGTTTTTTTTGTGATTTACAGGAAAAGAAAGCAAGCACAGAGAATGAGAGAGAAGAGTAAAAAAAAACAAAAAAAAACCACTTCCTCTTTCTATTATTTTACATACCTTTTAAACTTAGCTCACTTGGTCCAAAGTTGCTTTATTACTTAATAGGTTTTGAGTTCAAGTCTTATTAAGCTACTTTTTAGTGCATGCAATTTCTATTTTCTAGTTACTTTATTGTAAAAGTGCATTTCACATAAATAAAATAAAATAAAAGTGAGTCACTTAAGTCTTTTAATGTATTGCCGCACTATTTAAAAGTCACATTATTGTAAAAGTCAACATCACTTATTCTACAAAAGTGATTCACTTCAAAGCAACTTTATTGTAAAAGTGTTTGTCAAAGGTTAATCTTGGGAAGAGAGGGATTTTTTTTTTAGTTGGTCAAGTTAATATGTGTCATGTCACTATTGGGGACATCTTCAACGTTTTCTTTGATCAAGCATAACTTCATTATCCAAAATCAGTTTTAAGTGTAGTTTTTTTTTAAACGGCATATTTTTTCGAGCTCTTTGCATTCATATAGTTAGTTTCTGTTTTTTCAGATATTACTTTACAATATGGCTGCCCATTGTGATATTATACTTACAAGTTCTAACTATTTCTCATGGAAATATCATATGGAGGATGTTCTGCGAAGTAGAGGACTTTTCAGGATAACCTCAAGGAAAGAAACAGAACCCACTGATAATGATAAGAAAATTAAATGGGCAAATAGATGTGATGAAGCTCGTGGATTTATTGAGATGCCAATCTCTACTAATTTGTGATTCCACATATCTGGAATTGATGAACCTAATCTCGCTTGGGAAAAGTTGAAATCTATGTTTTGTAAACACAATGAAATTCGAGGTCATCAACTTGAGAATGAGTTGCTTTCCTTGAATCCAAATGATTTTTCATGCATTCAAGACTATTTATCTAAGTATAAAACTCTTAGACTATTATGTGCAGAATGCAAGATTAAGAAAGACGACAAACAATATATTTATCATATTCTTTAAAAACTTGGACCTGCATATTATGTTTTTGTATCTACATTCTACTCCATGAAGGAATCATTGACTGCAACTAGCTATTAAGATCCTATCCTTGAATCCTTTTGTGATTCCTTAGTTAGAGAGAAAGATAAGTTCATTCATCTTGGAATAATTAACAATGCAAATACATCTAGGAAAGCCTTATTGTCCCAACAGAAAGAAAAGTCCAAGCCTCCCAAGAAACAGAATTTTCGCAATAATAAGTAAAACAACAGTGGTCCCAAACCTTCTCAGTCAGCTCCTGCTTTAAAAAATGACAAAGGATCTAAGCAAAAAGGAAAGAAGACTGAGCGTCATTGCAATTTTTGTGGGAAAGATAATCATGATGAATCTAAGTATTTTAAGAAAATGGCAGCCTTGGAAGCAGCAATGAAAAAGCACCACATCAGCCTAGATTCGTTTTCAGAATCTACCTCTCATGGACATGCACTTTGTGCTTCTGGTTACTCTTATACTGCATCTTCTTCTTCTATTTCAATTGAATGGCTCATTGATTCTGGAGCATCTTATCATATGGATAGGGATAAATCCATCTTTTATACTATGCATGAATGTAACACCAAACAAATATTTGTTGGTGATGATAGATCTCTAAGTGTTGTAGGATTTGGAATAGTTCCAGTAGAAAATGGTTATTTCAATGATGTACTATGTGTTCCAAAAATTTCCTGCCATTTTTTATCAGTCTATCAAATTACTCATTCAAGTGAAGGTAAAACTGTGACGTTTACACATCACCAAGCTGTAATCAAGGATTTTAAAAATCCTCAAAATTTCCTTGCTACTGGAACTGTTGATGATATTACTAGGTTGTATAAATTTAGCAAGTTTGGGTCATCACCTTTTCCTTCAGTTTTTGTTGCTCATAGTGATAACTTGAGAAAACTTTGGCATGAGCGATTTGGTCACTTAAATTATCGCTCATTGCCAATTGCCTCTCACCATAAGCTTCTAGTTCTCCTGAGGATGATCCCAGAGTAGGGGTCGAAACGTCGAGATCTTCAACTCTCCAACGCAGCTTCCTTCTTTACAATTCTCCGACTGCGTAATGACTACCTTTAAACAGGTTGTTCCATGTAAATTTCCTCATGTAAATCACTATGTAAGAAGGCAGACTTGACATCCATTTGATCGAATTCCCAGTTATGTAAGGCTGCAAGGGAAAGAATAAGATGGATGGAGTTCATATTTGCTACAGGGGCAAAGGTTTCGTTGTAGTCAATCCCTTCAACTTGGGAAAAACCTTTGGAAACTAACCTTGCCTTAATTCTTTCAGCACTTCCATCTGATGCATACTTAGTTCTGTAGACCCATTTACATCTAACAAGTTTTCTTCCTTTTGGAAGAGGAACAAGATCCCAAGTATTGTTCAGCATGAAGGAACAATATTCTTCATCCATAGCTGTATCCCAATCTAGATTTCCTGAAGCTTCTGCAAAAGTTTTTGGATCATGATTCTCGGAAACTTGAGCCAAAAGAGAAGAGGCTCGCTGAAACTGAGAACATGTTCAACATTTATCTCTAGGATCACCTGCAAGATCACCAGTTCCTTCACATGTTGAATGGACCCATCGAGGAAGTATTGGTGCTAGTGCAATTAGAGGAACATGAGTAGGTGGAGGTGGATTTTCATCCTCACTGTCATCATCAGAAACTGGAGTTAGAAACCTCTCAAGGAAGCTGGAAGAAGAAGAAGAATAAGGCATAATCATCGAATCAGGTGCGCATGCCAAAGATGGCACACCCACCAAGTTAGGCTCGCAGGCCAAGAGATTTTCATCAAATTCAACATCTCTTCTAATGATTATATCATGTGAATGGGGCTGAATAAGTTTATAATCTTTTACATCTTTAGAATATCCAACAAATATGCACTTTTCACTTTTAGGGCCTTGTTTGTCTGC
>LPNX010759493.1:0-78302 GCA_001517045.1 Pseudotsuga menziesii | reverse complement strand
TGGAAGATTGTAAACCAGCCCCTTCTCCCTTCCAGTCTGGAGTCAAACTTTCTGCCACTTGTACTTCCCCTGAAGTAGATGCCACCTTGTATCGTCAACATGTTGGTAGTCTTTTATACTTGACTCATTCTCGTCCTGACCTTTCCTTTGCCATTGTTCGTGTTTCCCATTATATGCAAACTCCTCATGAAAGTCACTGGAAAGCAGCAAAAAAATACTTCGATATATTCGAGGTACAATTCAGTTTGGGATTCATTACAGTACAGGGGGGGAACATTTGTTGGTTGGTTTCATTGATTCAGATTGGGCCAGCGATCCTGATGATCAGAAGTCTACTATAGGTTATTTTTTTAGTCTGGGATCTGGACCTATCACTTGGGCTTGTAAGAAATAACAACCACTTGCTCTTTTTCAGCAGAAGCAGAATATCGATCCGTAGTTAATGCCAGTCAGGAAAATTTATGGCTTTGACAAATCCTTTCAGAGTTTGGATTCGAGTAGCATCATCCTACTCCACTTTGGTGCGACAATCAAAGTGCCATCAAGCTTGCCAAATATCTAGTTCTACATCAGCGTAGCAAAGACATTGAGCTACACGTGCACTTCATCAAAAATCTTGTTCATGATAGTGTTATTGAAGTTCTCTATTTCCCTACAGATGATCAAGTTGCAGACATCTTCACCAAGTCTCTTTTTTCTAAACTTCGGTCTATGTTAGGAGTTCAAGAATGTGTCCTTAAGGGGGGATAGGCTCTAATGTCTCCTTCCTTCTCATAATAGTGTCACTTTTGTAAATCCTTCAATCCTATCCCAAGTTGTTCTTAAGGGGGGATGTTAGGATATTTAGACACTTAGGAATAGTTAAGATCAACTTATGTAATATATCTGTTAGGTAAAAGTGTGTTTCTTTAGTATGCATCAATATGCATTTGTAAATATTCTAATCTAACGGTCACGATATGTTCTATACATAGAGTGATCCGACGATTCAACTTCTCTTAGATCATACCTACCATTGATCCATGGCTTAACACCCGATTGGCCTATGATCTCTATTTAAAGAGCATAGAGGGTCCTTGGCTAGTTGATCGATTATGAGAAGCTCATGTAACATTCTTTCTTTTGCATGATAAATTGCTCCAAGTAGCTATTTGGCTGGGGCCGTGGACTGTTTCCCTCTTGAGGGTTTTAACCACGTGACAAACGTCGGTGTGTTGATCTGTGATCTATTTGTGTGAAACAGTTGCTCGAGGTGTTCGGTCTTTTGGGAGTACCCTGTGTACCCGAACAAAAAGCACATTTGGGTACACATTATATTTTGGTACATGTGTGTTGTGTCATGGGCTTCAAAGAAACATCTCAAAGTAACTCTATCTTCAGCAAAAGCATAGTATGTTGAAGCTACAAGCACCACATGTCAAGTCGTTTGTATGCGGAGAATGTTAAAAGACATCTCACAGAACCAGCAAGAACCAATAACCATTTTCTACGACAATAGTTCATCCATTGTATTATCAAAGAATCATGTTTTTCAAAAGAGAACCAAGCACATCGACATAAGCTATCATTTTATAAGAGAATTGGTGAACAACAAAGAAATTTGTTTAGAATTTTGTAGGTATGGAGATCAACTAGCATAGATCTTTACAAAACCATTGGCAAGGGATACATTCCAGTATTTGTGAAGTTATTTAGGAATGACATGTTCTGCTCACTAAATTCTGTCATGAATAGAGCAAGTTTCAGCTCTGAAAATTTCTGTCATATTTTGTTTCAAAATTCGGATATGCTCATAATTAAGGGCGAGTATTGGAAATATTAATTAATCGTTGATCCGAATAGCACATCAGCCAACTCTGTGAGAGTCAGTTTCCATCAGACAGGATGAAGAGTTCACGTCTCTCATATATAAGCCAATGGAATTAAATTTTTGAAGCTAAGTGTCTAGGTAGATAGTTATTACACTCTTTAATGTAAACCAATAGAAGTTTTCTATAAGAAGAACAAGATTGTAAATATGAAAAAACATACAGATAAAACAGACACACACACAAACAGAGAGATACTCTGTAAAGAGTTTGAAGCTCAAGCTTCTGTTTTTTGTGAAAGTGTTGAGAGTCGAAGCTCTGTAAAAGGTGAAACATACTTGTAAATTTCCAAGTTTGTATTTACGGCTATAATTTATGCTGCAACAAGATATATAAATCCGTAGTTTATGGTTTAATGCAAGTTTTATCTAGCTGCACATCTTCTCCATATTTACGAGAGTGAATGTTGTTTACATTTACTGTTTAAGTGAAAGACACAAAGAATCCATATTTATTTCACCGCTTTAAAGTTCTAGTTTTTATCTGTAGTGTGTTTGACACAAATCTTATTTAATATTTGGTTATATGATAGTGTGAGTAAGTTGCAATTTAGCTGTGCCCCAATTTATCCTAAGTTACCGTCACTAAAAAGTGTTTTTCATATCCTAAGTCTTTAGACTAAGAAATATCTATTTTATAAAAGTTCGACCAAAAGTTGTCTTGTAGAAATGAGAGTTGGTTGCACTGGAGAGTTGGTCGCAACCTAAATCTTGTCATATCAAAAGCCAATAAAAGCAAGTGAGTCTCTCGAAGTAAAAGTGTGTCCAGTGAAAAGTAAGTGGCAAGTATTTTTGGTTGCAAGACTTTCAGTTAAAGTTAAAAGGGAAAGAATAAAAAAATCTACCCTCGAAGGAGTCGTCTTTCTCGAGATCATTCTCCTCTTTAGTTCTGTCATCTGAGCTTTAACGGGGTCCACTTTCGATGCTCTGTCGAAGATTCTTCCCCATGTTCCTCTTGGGATCACTTTCGATGCTTTATCGGGATCTTGTCGATGATGTATTGGGGATATCGTCCAATACCTATATTGGGTTCTCTACCAATGTGTTATCGGGTTCTCCTTCGATGCTTCTTTTGGGTTTTTTCTCCAATGTGCTATTGGGTTCTCCTCCTAAGCTTCTTTTGGGTTCTCCTCCGATTCTTCTATCAAGTTTTACCTTCGATGCTTCTTTCATGGTTTTTTTCTCTTATGTGCTATTGATTTCTCCTCCAATGCTTCTTCTAGGTTTCTTAATTTTGGGCTATGTTCATCCTATGCACTTTTTCAACTTCCAATAACCGAGGGGAATCTTCTAACTATCAATAATCAGGAAGGAATCACTCTTGACCATTGATTCGCTTCAGCGTTTGTTGAGTTTTCTAAATGCAAACACGGTTCAGATTCTTTAGTTCGATCTATCAAACACGATCACTCTCACGTTGTCATATTTCATTTAGGGCGATTCTTTAATCAATCTACGCCTATTCCTTAATCAAGGCTTAAACACGTTCTCTTATATCATGCTAAAATTCATGGAATCATAGACAATATTGAAAAACACATCAAAACTAAAAGTCATGGAAGCATAGACAATATTGAAAAACACATCAAAATTATGGACCATGATCTCATGCTCTTCTCTATAAAGGATTATAGCCTAGCTAAGTGGACGCAGAAAGAAACTGATTTCTAACTAACTTGCCAAATATAAAAATGGCTTAACTGATTTTTACTAAGTGAAACACTAGGGTCTGACTCAAATGCAAAACACTACTTCTAGGCTTCTAGCCTAGATTACACACTTCAATAAAGGATATTTCGTGTAGAAGCAGTTCGTTTCAAAATCTATTAGGGTTTTCAGTAGCTTTGGATTTTTGTGGGAAACCTCTGGATCTGGTCATTGAGATGTGGAGATAAGCACTGGTGGTATCAAGCAGGTGGCGATAAGAACATGAACCAGCTGCACATCTTAGCAGCTGCAATTTGTCTCGGCGGGATATAAGGGTCACAGATGCTCGTGAAGCTGCAGCGGCTTTTAATACTTTGTCGCAACCCACATCTCTCCTGTTAGTTCAAACTTCAAAGTAGCTTGAGATCATCATCAGTCAAAACTCATAATTCTGCCAAAAGTCATAATTCTACCATTTAATTCTCTTTGTTTTGATGTGGTAAACGTAGTCAGAATGTGTCCCTTCCGCTCATCATCATATTTCACTCTCAAGGCGTAGGAGGCAACCATATAACACCCCAGACCCTAATATAGTATTTGTTGTGGAGGCGATAGCTCTCGCAAATGGTTAAACTTTGACCACATCCCTCTTATGGGATACAGAGATTCAGTTTACTATCTTTCATTTATTGGCCTTGGGTTGGTCCGTTCCGAGTTTATCCTTCCAGTATTTTACATAACTTACATGGTTTCTATGAGTGATTATATGGCAGCTGTTCAAAATTTGAAATAATCAATTATAAAACCTAGCACATCTAGACATCTAGATAGTTTGTGGATGGATAAAGTCAAAAAGGATCAAATGGTTAAGAGATAGTTATAGTTTGATTTTTTTTTTATTCCACGTATTTTTCTAGTTAAAGGGGTTCCACTCTGCCTAGCTACATGTTATCACCGACATTCTTCTTGTTATTCATTTATCAACTATTAGTTATTTTTTATATTCTTTAAAAAAAAATTATCCTCACATTCTTCTAGTTATCTCTCATTAACCATTCTCATCCGTAGATGAAAAAACATAGATCTTAGTTCACCTCAAATCTCAAATTAACTCATTGTAGATGAATTGATGACCAACACTTCATGGTAGATAAATAGAAGAATGCAATATATATATATATATAGGAATGTATAACTCAAAGTTGAACCCGTTTAACTAAAAGAATATGAGGAATAAAAAAAAATTACAAATTGGCTTCCATTCCCATTTGATCCCTATGTGACTACAAATTGTCTTCCATTCCCATTTGATCCCTATGTGACTGATCCAACCACAAACAATATGGTTGTGCTAGTATTTAATTAAATGTAACCACTTAATTTGTAGCTTGTGAAAGCTAATAGATCTCAAGTTAAGTACCATAGACCACAATTTAAATACCATGAAATTATAAGGTGTCCATGGGTCAACAACTATTCCACCCAAATTATAAGTTATCCATGGATTAATGCATCTATTATTTCTTCTAGTTATATGCCATTAATTGTTAGTTATATATTCATTAGCTATTAGTTATTTTTCATAATTGTTTATATTTCAAATTTTGAAAGATTGTCATAAAATCAATCTCGACAATACGCTTACATCTTATCCTCCTTACGCCGATAGGAGTTTATATATCTTAGAATTTTGGGGTGGACTACCATCTATGCTTTTTCATCTATGGACAAGAATGAGACAAGCGTACAGTCCAGTCGAGAATGATTCTATGGGTGTCGTTCAAAATTCATAATTAACAATTTCAAAAAAATAAAAAACAGTGTAGTTAACATGTGATAAGTATAGTTCACGATAGTTGGAAAAATTAAACTTCAGCTTCAATCTGGTAAGTAAAACTCCAATCATGATTATATACAACTATTCGATTATTAGATACAACTATTAGCTTAACTCCAATGATGATACAACTTTAGCTTAACTTCAGCTCCAATCATGACATTAACTTTTAAATTAATTATTAGATACAAGTATTAGCTTAACTCCAATGATTATACAACTATTAGATTAACTTCAACTCTAATTGCAATTATATTGTATAAGTATTAGATAATTATTAGATTAACTCGAGTTGTGATACAACTATTAAATTAACTCCAATAGTGATATACCTTTCGGCGTCTTCCAACCATATGAATCTTATTAATAGGGTTGTTGCTAGACAATAAATAAAAAAACATAGATGGTATTCCACCCCAAAATTATAAGATACTAGCACACCCACATAGTTTGTAATTGGATCACGTTGATAGGGATCAAATGGTTAAGATATGGTTATGGAATGAAAGACACTTTGGAATTTTTTGTATTCCTCGTATTCTTCTAGCTAAACATGTTTAATTGTGAGTAATACATGCCTAGAGACATGTTACCACCGACATTCTTCATTATCCATTCATCAGCTACGAGTTATGCATGCATTGCTACCAATTATTCATTTCTCAATTAGCTATGTTATTTTTATTTTCCTTTTTTTTATAATTGTTTATTTCGAATTGAACGACTCCCATAGAATCAATCTCAACAGTAGACTTGTCTCATCATCTTATGTAGATGAAAAAGAATAGGTCGTAGTCCCCCAAATATCAAATAAAAACTTCTATCGACATAACTAGCACAACCACTTACCTTGTGGTTGGTGAAGACCAATAGACTACATGTTAAGTGTCACCAACAAGTCAAGTGTCATGAACAAGTTAAATATGTTACTTGTTCTCCATGTTTAATTGTAATGACTTGTTCTAAGTGCTTGTTATATATGCATAAAGTACAATTATTTTTTATAATTATTTATTTCAAATTTTGAAGGATTGCCATAGAATCAAACTCCATACTACATATGTCTCATCCTCGTATAATCTTGGAAAAGTATAAACACTAATCCACCCCAAAATCTTAAATAAAAACATTTATAAGCATAAATATTCTAAACATATTATTATTTAAATAAAATTAATATTGTAAATATTGTTAAAATTATAAATATTAATATTAAAATTAAGTAAATTAATTATAATAAAAGGTCTTTGAGAAAACTGAATCAATCTATAATTTAAACAAGAGGGACTGTAAGGCAGCAAGTCCCTGCCTATTGTTTTGCTTGTTGCCTTGAGACCAGAGAAGCCAATGGCGTATTACTTTGGAAAAGGAAAATTGCTTTTACCACATTGAAGTGTGAATTGTTTTTTTTACCAAATTTACTAAGTTCTAACCATGAGATGACCACTTAGGTTCTTGCTCTCGAAGGAAAATTACTTATTGTATATGAAGTTTATTGCTCTAGTTAGGAACAATCATCATCTTTCATTTGTTGTCTAAGTTCACGAAATAACAAAGTTATGGAATCCAGATTTTATCCAAATTTGAAATCAAAATCAATTAATGTTTTAGCCAAATTTGAAAAGAAAATCAATTGACGTTTTAAGAAAGAAAGTGATTTGGCCTCTCAGAAAAACACGCGGAGTAGTTAGACAACACGGAATTATGGTAAACAACGAATTTGCTTTAATGTTTAGGTTTGAGAATGATAAAAATATAGTGAACCATTTTAGTCTTGCAGCACTGAAGCAAATAAAAATAAATCGAGTTTAGACTGTTCATCCATTAAAAAATTCATGGTGAAGGTTGATATACTTGTTCTTTTGATATCGACATTCTACAGCCTAGGTAGAAACCTCGTTCTAAGCTTGGGGCGATTATCAATGCCTAGGAATGTAAAAAATGTCTCAAGTCTTTTGAGTTATGGACATAATAAATATTTTGGATTGAGCTCTCGTACTGAACATGTTGCGACAGAAGGATTGAGTTATATTTTGTTGAGATTCATTATGCTTGAACACTGTGAAAAGTATCATGTGAGGAAGCACGGATCTTGGAGGTATATAAATGGCCATAGGATTTTCTTGAAAAACTAACATTAAACAAAGAATCAAATCAATATTGATAATTACGGTAAACATTACCTACCAGCCATTTTATCGATCAATTTCAAGTTGAAAGAATGAAGAAAAGATCAAAATACCTAAATCTTGACTTTGGCTCGAACCTCATGTAGCAAGTCCTTGGAGGAAAAAATTGGTAATAAACCTATATAGAAAAAATGATTAATGCTACGAATAATGACAAATCGATATGATCTTGTGCAATTGTTAACAGATGGAAAGCTTATTTTGTTTTGTCAACTCTGAAGGATTCAATGTCTAATTAATGCTTCTCAGCACACCAATTTCTCTGGTTCGGTAACATCTTCTCAGCCTACGGCCATCCATCCATATGTCCCATGAAAGATGTGACTTATTATTTTATGAAGGCTCACAATCACGTGGGATGTATGTTCCTCATGCATAGCTGATCATTTTGAAGTTTACAACGTGTAGACTGAACGATTCCAAGTATTAACGGATCATTTGGCCAAGCTCTAGACGAATACTTTAAAGTTCGAGGAGGAAGTAGGCAAAAGTATTGAAATCTCCTAGGACTCTACCTGGTCTGCGATTTCAAGTCTACCTGGTGGTTTCAAGTCTTATAGGGGAGGAATTGACATTTTATGATGAGAAAAATTGGAAGAAGGTCATGGTTTCATGTCGGGTAGAGTAGAAATTGCAATTTTCTGTTGAAAATGGTGAAGAATTGAATTTTTTTTAATCGTTTGCCAGTTTCAGGGATGCGACGAATCTTTCTCATAGACTCCACTCCCAACAATAAACCAGAGAAAGACAAAGATATGAATAGGATTTTTTTCTTTTTTAGCACTCATACAAACACCATACAAAGCACATAGCCCTTGGAAACTACCAAACTAGAGAAGATGAGATATATCAAGTAATTTTGTGACCCAAAATTGGAATTAAATTGAACAGATTTTTGTTCACTACATACAAACTTATTGATGTTCTATTCTAAGTTGTGACAGTAAACTAAGATATGCATACAATCTATTATTGTTTTGTTGAACCGCATATAAATTGTTTTTTTGTTCTACCCATAAAATTGTTGTTTTGTTCTACCCATAAAAATGTAAAAAGAGGAAGTAATATGAAGTAACAAAAATTTCAGATGTTATAGACATCTAGCTCATATAAATCTTAGCATTTGTAATGTGATGCCCAATTCTTCTTTTAGGAAATAAGCTCATATATATCTATTTTCTAATGCAAACATCTAAATAGATTGATATTTATGAATCTGAGATCGAAAGCTCTGAAATAAAATAGGAAATGATCCTTGAGGTGCGTGATATTTTTAGAGATGACCGAGGGCAGAGATACAAAGGCATAAGCTACTTTGCAGGAGTAGGAACAGTCAACTCCACTAGTGCAGGTCATAGTCAACACATTGTGATCTAATTTGAAAGTACAACATATTCTTCATAGAGGTACACCAGAACAATTGGATAAGTCTTTACTTGTCATAGGTACCTTCGCGCAACCTGTAACACTACATGGAAAAAATCGTAGGTGTAGAACATAGAGCTTCAAAGAGAAATTTAAAAAATGTTCGTACCCCAGAGGAGGTGGAGCTCGGGAAGAATGTTCAGAGTAGTTGGAGAAAAATGTTGAGAGTAGTTGCAGATCGAGAAGGAGTAGTGGGAGCTCGGGAAGAATGTTCAGAGTAGTTGGAGAAGAATGTTCAAAGTAGTTGCAGATAGAGGACAAGTTTGGTTTGATGAAGGGGAGGAATTGTTCCCGCAAGCAATGGGGATACATATAACAAGGGGAATCCTACCTTGACACATGAAAATAAAGGTCCATGCAAGAGATGTGTCAATTACTGCGGTGGCGGGTGGAGCCAAAGTGTCTGCTGGTCATGAGAAATTCACATAGAATGATGTTAATCAAGAAACTTGAACAACCATACGTAGTGAAGTTAAACATTTAATTTGTGGAATTAATGCTAACAATATTGATAGCACTACTCCTAAATAAATACAAACGCATTAATTATATTTCAAAAACCATAGTTTTTGAAATGAGAAATTGGCCCCTTTCCCATGGTCAAAATAAAATTGTGTCCTTAGAAAACATGTTTCATGTTTTTGTCACTTTAAACTTTGTTTAAAAGACTACAAATCTGCTTGCTAAGTATTTAAAACAGGGACAAGCCGATTACAAGACTACGGCAGGCACTAATAATAATAATAAGTAATTTAAAGCACCATTATATCTTTAATAATAATCCTAAATCCTAAAGATATAAATACTCTAAATATTATAAAAATTACACATCATGAAATTTCTTAGTACTTTTATGTTATTTTTGTTGAAATTATTATTTATATGGTTGAAATTGCAGTTTGAATAGCTGATTATCTAATGTGAATGATGCAATTCCAACGACCTAAAAACTACACTTCCAAACCCTTTACTAACAGTTTTGTACATAGTCAGGTTTAAATATTGAGAATTCATTTCTGATTAGCACTAAAATAGTAGGAAAAACATTTATTGTAGCACCTGCAATATCTCTCGGCCGCGGCAAGATGCTTCAGCGGGATATAAGGTAACAGGTGCTCGTGAAGCTGCAGCTACTCTTAAAACTCTGTCCCACCAAACATAGATTCATTCATTGTGCCTTGAAACAATCAGCACTCGAATTTCGTAATTCCGTCCTTAATTAACTCTTTCTGTTTTGACGCGGTAATTATCGTAGTGAGGTCGACTCCTTCCCTTGACCATACAACTGGCTAACATATGTCTTATATTCTCTCGTATTCCTGGCTATTGTTTGTACAAATCATAGGCTAGTCTACCCTACCCTAGTGAGTCGTGACGGGCCATCCATGGCTTTTTAAAAATGGTTCTCCCCATTGTGTAAACGGCGGACCTCGAAAAACCTCCCTTTGAAAAAATATTTCCGTGCTCGTGCGTTCTTGGCAAAATCCAAACGAGTTTCAAGTCGAGGAGAATGGTGCGCACTTCCAGAGAGGGCCGGAACAAGAAGAAATCACAGGCTTGTCTGCTGACATACTCGTTAATGCTGATTGTTTTCTCCTGTATTTGATTGCATTGTTGAACATAACTGATATTTAGTCCTTTTATATTCTATCTGCAAACAATGGTTATATATGTGAGTAGACCCAGGCTTTAGACCACGTGGCTCCTCTGTCTGTGCAAAGACGCGCAAGGCGATGGATGATGAGAACACCGAAGGCTGTTCACCAGCCATTACTGTGAATGGAGATACCAATATCAAAGTTTGGCGCTATCCCCTCTGAGCTTTTTTTAACCTAGAAACCCTAACAGTCTCTTGAAGCCGTCTCATTCGCTCATGTCAGTTTTGCATCTCTGTTCTCCCTCAATATTGGTAGATACACTAATTTTAATTGCATCCCGCTCCATGTTTCTTGTTGCTGTTTCCCAGACTTGTTTTCAGTTTCCACCAGGCCTTATATCATGCATTTCTTGACCTTGCAAGATGCTTTCTTGCCCTTGTAAGACTAACCATAGAATCTGCACTAACCGTAGCCAGCTTCATTCATCTACAGGTTACCTGTTTCAAGTGACGGTCAGTCAGTACTTTGAAATTTTTCAATTTACTAGTGTATTCTCTATGTATAAAG
The DNA here is from genome assembly GCA_001517045.1 of Pseudotsuga menziesii. NCBI lineage: Eukaryota > Viridiplantae > Streptophyta > Pinopsida > Pinales > Pinaceae > Pseudotsuga > Pseudotsuga menziesii. Next base: position 67,172 of record LPNX010759493.1, on the reverse strand, counting down.
CTTCTTTATAGTATGTTTTCATGACAAAGCTCGGGTTTCGCAGTCCCGAATTTATCATTCAATTAGTTTACAGGACTGATTGACTTTACGTCAAAACAAATATGTAGTTATGGTTGTTGACAATGGACCAAACTTACTGTAACATATAGTGATCTGTTTCATATATCCTACTGGGTACGTGTTACATAAAATTATTCTATCTTATTTTTAAATGTTTTTAATCCATGTCATTTCCATAATACGCTCATGTTATATACTGAATACAGCTAGTTCGTTTATGGAAATCCTTACCTTTATTTCAGATGCCAATTAAGGGTAATTTAGCAACTACTTCTGTGTATGATCTGCAATGAAGTATTGGAGTTGATTTCATCTGGACTTGTACATATTTTATCTTACAGCTAGGTGGGAAAATATGAATTTATTTCCCAGTTGTAGCTGTAGGCTATAAACAAGATTTCATTGAAATATTAAAAACAAGAAATTTCTTTTTTAATGACTGTCAATTAGAATTCTGCATATAAGGTAGTTTGTGATAAGTGGCCACAAGTTAAATAAGGTAGTTTGTGATAAGTGTTCTTAATTTATTTTAAGGATTATGATATAAAATTAAGTTATGACAATTATAATTGAGTTTATATAAGTTTTTATTTGAAATTTGGGATGGACTAGAACTTATACTATTTTATGTACTCGGGAGTTAGAGACAAGTGTACAATAAAGATTGATTTTATAGTAGTGGTTCAAAATTAACTGGTACTTAGCTGAGTAATAGATAACTGGTAGCAATGCATGGATAACTGATAGCAATGCATAGAAAAACCAACAGTTAATGGAGATAACTAGCAGAATGTGAAATAAAAAGAAAAACAATATAAAAAATAGATAGCTCAGAGTTGAACATGTTTAACTAAAAGAATAAGAATACGAGGAATAAAGAAAACTGTTTAACTAGAAGAATATGAAGAATAAAAACAATATTCAAAGTGTAATTTTCAATTTCATAACTATTTTTTAACGATTTAATCATATCCACTTGATCCATATGTGAGTATGCTAATAACTATTAAATTATGATATATCTTCTAAATATCTTGTCAAAAAATCAGATTTGTTTCAAACTAAATTTTTAAGATTAATAAGTTATATAGGCGATGCGATAGCTTATGGGGGCACATTAATAGTGTATGATTTTCTTCTCTAACATAACTCGCCATATCTTTGCAAATGCTGGTATCTTATTTTAAAATGTAAATATTATCTCCAAAAATTGCAGTGCTTATCTTCGAGTCATTTGATATTTGTTGAAATTCGACAACCATGGTTCTTTCTTTACTTTCGCTACTATGCGAATTATTTTATTATGTCTACGAAAAAATCATTTCTCTTCCCCGATCATCCTTCGTATATTAAGAACATTGCTCTCCCATGAAGCACACTATAATTATAGCGTTGACCTTATATTCGTATACAAGTAGCGTCAAGAAGTATTTAGAAGCTTTGTTAAGCCAAAGCAGTAAACTGAATATAGATTAATTAACAGAATGTAACAACAACAAAAATACAAATAAACATAACAATCATATCAGACAGATAAACATATAGAGATTTTACATCGTAAATATTTTAATAGAAAAACATTTATTTGTCAAAAAAGTATGGTATTTTTTATATTCATTAATGAAGAATTACAACAAATTCTTTACACCTATAAGTATGGATATATATAGCACTCTTACACAGTTACATAAATCTGACCAATTAATTATACACCTATCCATATAATTCTATTTTGGGTTGTCAAGTATGGATATATATAGCACTCTTACACAGTTACATAAATCTGACCAAATAATTATACACCTATCCATATAATTCTATTTTGGGTTGTCTTATATCAACCTAAAGCAGAATAACAGGAATCTTGGGTTTCAACCAGTATTGTGAAAGTATTGTGTTTATGTTTATAATCCAATACAAGGGAAAAATGGGCTTCAAGCAATAGAAAGTAAAGAATGCATTTCATTGGGAGATTCACTAGTGCATTTTAGACATTTAGAGGAAAAAGCAATACTTAACTAGTGCATTTTATTACGGTTCTTAATGGAAAAATCAATTCCGCATATTAGGTTTCACTGTTGCATTTTAGGTTTTGGGAAGGTTGATTTTGTTTCATAAGAATTTTATAATAAGAAATGTTGGCAGGAACAATTAATTCCTCCTACGTTGTATTGTTTAAAATCGATGTAAACATTATGTGTGTGGTGGAGGTTAATATCGAAAGAACGTTAAGCTCATGATTGTTGCTCTGAGAGGCTCTGTGTAGTGAATTTGTTTGAATGTTGGTATGCTCCCCAATTCCAACAAATTGGATATTAGAGCAGTGTTGTATCTTGCCTATGAGATGACCGACAGCTGAGTAGGCTGATTATCTTTGCAACTCACATAGTCAGCCTGTAGTTCTGAGTGAGGTAGAACTTTTTGTTTGTATGTATGTTGAAATTTAGTGTTGAAACCCTCCGCCTTGTTCCAATGTGCTGGAACAACAATCAGATTGAGATTTTTTGGAGTAGGCCACCAATTATGGTGTTGTTGCAGAAGAGGGACTGCGAGGTCACATGATGCCAAAGGTAGCTGTAAAAAACCAGTCGACATCCTTTCTGCACTCACATTTGTGAGCTTCATGCTACACACCAAGAGAGCCCATATTTGGATTTGGTGGGGCTGTGTGCAAGACAGATATGCAGCCGCTATAAGAGAAGCAGTCGTCGACCAAAAAAAGGGAGAGGTTGCCCATTCTGTTTACAAGGAGAACCTTCATTGTATTGTTGCTCTATAAAACCCCATGTAAAAGACTCAAAGCCAAATCATTCCGGAGAGGAGACAAAGATAAATTGACGGCGTAGATTGTAAAACAAAAATCTACAGTTGAAGACAAAAACTCTTCGTTGAGGAAATGACACCATCCAAGAAGATTGGGGAGGAGTTGTGAAATACAAAGGATAACTCCTCCGTAAAAGAAAATTAAAATGCCAGTATGTTTGGAGGAGTTGTGAGTCTGTGTCTAATTCAGTCAATTAAAAGGAACCCTATGTAAAAGACTTAAAAGCCAAATCATTCCCGAGAGGAGACAAAGATAAGTCGACGGCATAGATTGTAAAGCCGAAATCTACAGTTGAAAACAACAACTTTTCGTTGAGGAAATGACGCCATCCAAGAGGATTTCGGAGGAGTTGTGAAAAATAAATCCGCATGTGCAAAGGATAACTCCTCCGTAAAAGAAAAATAAAATGGGAGTATGTTTGGAGGAGTTGTGAGTTAAGTCAATTAAAAAGTGATCAGCGGGGTGAGAGTTGTGCAGAAGTTAATTCTCATGAGTGAAGGTAACTCCTCCGTGAATGAAAGTTAAATTCTGAGCATGTTTGAAGGACTTGTCATATAAGCTCACTAAACCTTGAGTAAGTTGGAGCCTGGAAGATGCATTCCATGCGCTAGAGAAGGTCTTTGTAAAATGTTTAAAAGGTTTTTAGAGATGCCCATCAAGTTCTGTTTTGTGAAAAAGGGTCTTTAAAACTGAAAAAGTGAAAGCCCATATATATTTAAGGGGAGGTAGATTTTTGTTTTAAAAATGAGTGGGACATAAGTATTAAAAGGAAAATAAAAGGTTAATAAAGTTTTTTTTGTTTTGAAGTAAAAAAAATAAAAATAAAAGGTTTATAAAGTTACATTAAAAAGAGGGTTTTTTTTTGTTTTTAAGTATATATAAAAAAAAGGAGAGAGTGTATCATTTTGATAGGATTAAAGTTTGAGGAGGTTGTATTTTTAGAGAAGAAAAAATGGTCTATCACTTTGAAAAAAGAGGGAGCTAGTAATTATAAGAGTTGATTTTTTTATTGAAAACAAAAAAGGATATTTATTAAAATAAAGAAGTCATGAGAGTTGCATCTCTCGTGAGAAAGGAAGCAACTAAAGAAGTATGGAAAAGGAAAAGGGCATAGAAATGAGAAGTAGTTGGTTAGGTAAGAAAAACTTGTAGCATGTTGTTGTTAATGAGCCACTATTACTCTAGAATCTAAGAAAAACAACCATGTTTAATTTAAGGGGGAGAAGACCACAACCATGTTTAATTTAAGGGGAAGAAGATCACCTGTATGCTTGAAAAAAGATGAGGTGAAAGAAATCCCAAAGAGGATGAGAGTAAGATTTACGAATCTTAACTTGAAGACAAAGAATATTTGAAAAACAAAGAAAACATAAATGGGAAAGAGCAGAAGACAAATGAAGAAGAAATTTTATGATTCAAAAAAAAGTTTATTAGGATATTGCAGAAATACTTGGGATATGTATTGAAGAATCTCTTGAAGCATATAGCATTCAAGGACAATCATAAGATGTATGGAACAACATTTTTTACTGTCCCCCCACGTTTCTCTGTAAGAACTATGAGTTTTGGTCAATGAAAATAAACACTAAGCTATGCATTGCTGATTTATGAATAGTAGTATTGAATGGTTTACTCAAAAAGATAACTTATTAGCATACAAAAATAATTATGCAACAACATTGTGTCTCATTCAGCAAGCTATGAATGAGAGTATTTTTCCTAAAATTGCAACAACCAAAACAACCAAAGAGTTTTGGAATATTTTTAACATGACTTTTGGTGAAAAGGGAAGCACTAAGTATGTGATAGTGATATATATATAGAGTATGATGATGTTATGGAATCTATAGAAGCAAAGAAGACAAAATAAATTGACTCTTGTGAATCCCACTATGCAAGAGCATAGATGGATAATAAAAAATGTGAATCCAACAATGAAGATATGCATATGGATGATGTTGATGAGGTTGGAACTGTCATTGAAACAATATAAACTCCATCCATAGAATATGCTCAAAAACGTTTTGAACCCCACACAGTTTTGGACAATGCATTTGAAAAACTTGCTATACAAGAAGAAGCATTTTTCCTTGAAAAATATGAAGAAAACATTGTTAAAAAGGGTCAAATATTGTATGATGTTGAACACTGTTCAACAGAAGAATGTCTACAGATGATGAAAGAGAAGAATGGTATTGGTGATTTGTTGAATGGAGGAATCCTCCTCGGCACCATAAACCAAGTGCAAGTTGTAGTTGAAAAAGACATAGCAATGGTAGTAATGGATCCTAAAGTAAAAGGTGAAGCAAATGAAACTAAAGACAAAGAAGAAGAGTTCGTGAATGTCAATCTATGAGCCAAATTTTTTTTCTTAATAATTATGTTGTTTGTGAATGTGCAGGTACAAAGAAAAATAAACCAATAGTTGCTCGAAGGAAAATGAAGATGATGAAGACTACAAATTTATTGCAAAATTTTAGTTCAAGCTGAATGCATCTACGATGATGCACAATTTGAAGAAAGGAAAACATTTCTAATTTTTTAATGCTGAATTGAATTGCATTGAAGAATGTCCTGGAAATCCAAGACATGTTGAAGTTGACAGCATTATAGCTATAGATGTCAAAAGTTTAGTTGATGGCAGTACTAAAAGATATTAAAAAATATGAATAATGAAGCTAAAGTTGATGATGGCCTTGATGTTGAAGCAAAGGCTAGAACAAATCAATTATTGTGTGAAGAAAAATAAGATCTAGTAGAGAAAAATGAAACTGATTTATTTAATGATCTATCACTTTTTCCAAGTTTGTAGGTGTGGAAGGAAACAATCAACCAACACCAATTGAAGAAAGGGAGTAAGAGCACTGACTCATAGTGCCAATAAATTTTGGTAATGAAATAAGGTTTATTGAAGATTGGCTTGAAAAGGCTAAGAATATTGTAGAAGAAAATTTTGCACTTGAACATGAAACATATATGTATATAATTTTAGCAATAAAAACTCAATGAAGAACTCATGGATGAACATTTTGAGAAATGGAACCTTGAATAAATGAGGCATTATTATGAGTTCATGATGATGTTGTGGCATAATGCTAATATTCAAATTGATGTTAAAATTTAAAAAAAATTGCTATTGTCTATGGTGATTATGCAGGTATTGAAGTTAAGTCTGATAACTCAAATTCCAAAGCATATGAAGATGGCATGAACATCAAATATGAAGAACCTTGTAAATTTAAGAGGAAGAAAAAGGTGAAGATGAAGATTAAAAACTAAATAGAAAAATTAGTGAATATAAAGTATGGAGTAAAAGGAAGAAGAAGGTGGGTCAAACATGGAGCATATGAAAATATGTGATAGTTTGAAGCCATATCAAACAATTTTTGAAGTATTTTGTGTAATTGTAAGCCTAGATGAGACTAAGACTAACAAACATATTGTTTTTAAAATTTTGAATGTAAACCCATAAAGGAATTGTTGAAGAATGATAGTCAAATGCTTAGACAACTAGCATTCCTGTAAATCTTATAATTGTTGTAGAAAACTATGGTTGGAATTAAGGGGGAGTGTTTGAAGGAAAAATTAATTCCTCCCTTCATATACTTATCAAATCAAGTTATTGTCTGATAGTTGAGTAGATGGTAATTTAATAAACCATCCTGTAGCTCATAAGGATAGGTTGCACTGATTAGATAGTAGAATCCTCTAGAGAAGGTTCAACTTCTCTAACTAAGAAGGGTCTAGAAACCATTGTATTGTATTGTTTAAAATATGAGTATGTAAACATTGTGAGTGTGGTGGAGGTTAATACATAAAGAAATTTATGCTCATGATTCTGGTGTTTCAAGAGTTATAACTATGTGCAAAGATATTTGTTTGAATGTTGTTATGCTCCCCAATTCCAACAAGAATCACTAAATTTTATGCTTTAAGGGTCGACATATTTTCATATTGTAATCATGTTTAGAATCTAGTCAAAAGAAAAACTATCACACATGATTACTCAATATTTGAAGAGTAAATATGAGTTATGGAATATTGGTGATGTCATTGATTCCTAAGAAGTGAAACTTGGAGAAACATGCAATACATCCACCAGTATATTAACTTATTTTTCCAAAACTTGGAGAAATATGAAATACACACCATTAAACCCTATCATTTACCAAAAAACACACAGATCCATACATACCCATCCTCAAATGGATACCATGACAAATGTACCACATAATCCAAGAACCATCCCTACATATAATCCATCGACAAGCATACCAATCCTATCTGTTAATGTACCCATCACTATCATGACTTTGACTATCACTTCAGTTTTGTTCAATACTTTTCTAGGTTCCAATACTAGAAGTAAATCTACTTCATTATCAGGTATCCCTACTGATGGGTATTCTCTATCTAACATGGGTTTTACTTAGGGATGATCTAGTCAATCCCAAACACCATACATATCAGGAGGGTATCAAAATCCTCTTGGAATTCCCAACAATTGAAGAAGTTGTGCTTCTGGGAAGCCCTTCCCCTTGGAATGTTAATGTTTTTAAAGAAAGCGTTGGACTTGGAATATGAACGAATCCTAGATTTATGCCCCACCAATGGGAAGTTATGTCTCGAGGGTTCATCCTCCACCACATATTAACACAATTTCTGGGAGAAATCAACCCTTCACAATAGGTACAATGCCATGGGGTAATAATCCAACCATCGATCACTTTTCATAATGGAGTGATCCTTTCCTAGGGATTAACCAATATTATTGGAGCCCTCATCTAAAAGGACTTAATGTACCTTGGAATTCCAAGAAAAAAATCCTAACCAATGGGGCTATCAAACTTCAATTGTGCACAATGCATCTATGACAATGCCGATGAAATATCTATTTTTGGTCACTTTGAATTTACCATATTTATCCCAAGTGAAAAATAATCATGTTCTACATGTGAACGGATGTACCAAAATACCCGTGAAACTTCTGTTGGATATACCTGAGTATAATGGATAATCATGAGATGACCCATATACACATGTGATGAAATTCCAGCTATGGTATTCATCCAAATCCTTGGTTGATGATAGTGTATGATTGTGTCCCTTTCAGTGAACCCTCACGGGAACCATTACGAAATGGTACATCAAGATTACTCGCAGTACATTAATGGATTTTTCTTTGTAGCCATTGTTTTTTGACACATTTTAAATTTCCTATCCACTATGAGACAGGTACATAACTATTGACATCGCTTCGACAAACTACTGCCACACATATATATGATCATATTCATTAGTAGTCGAGGCTTCAATGGCTTATCAAAGCATATATCCCAAATGATTTCTGAGCATACTAGTTTGTAAAATCATTATTTTCTAGTCTTATAAAAGATGTGTGTATGTTAGGATCCATGAGCAAAGAGCAACTCATTTAGATTTCCCTGTAGATGGATTTTATTTATTCACAATCGAGAACCCTTTAGTACTTAATACCCCATGTTACATGACCTATGTCCGATCTAGATAGGCCACCCTAGGGACCTCATGTTGATTACATTATTGATTCCATCAATACATTTGATCAAATTACACAATAAATGGGGGAATGTTTGTTCGTAACCCACAACCTACAACTGGCAAGGCATAGTAGCAATCTAAAACTCTTAACCAAACTTAAAAATTCCTTACAGTCCAATCCACAGAACCTAAAGGGAAGAACAATAAACAAAATAAGGTTCCCAATTCTAGTCTTGGGACATGAATTGTACCCAATCATAAAAATACGATGGGTGGCACAAAAGAAAGATGAAAATTCAAATTCTCTTGCAAATATTGTTAGGGGGGCCATCCAACTCACTAGCGTCCTCATATGGAGGATGTTCATTGCATGATGGATTAACAAGAACCCATCATTTTGAAAAAACCCTTGCTGCATCAACAACAACAAATGGTTTCTACAGTGTTGGTACTCCTCAAATAGGAAACTAAGAAAAAACCCACTAGGGGGGCGTTTCCCAATGATAACATCTCCATGTGTGATCATGAGGTCAATATCTATATGAGGGATTGTTCTCACAAATCCCCTTCTAGTAGTTCAGATTCATTAACATCACGACCAAGTGATTCTATCTCCATTGAGAAACCGACCTTAGATACAGTACCCTTCCCTCCCAATGGTGTTCTACACAAGATGACCCATAATCCTAATGTGCAACCTTATCACTACTACAATTTTGTTGAGGACCTATCTCAAGCACCATTCGCCAATCCTTGGAGGTATTGCAAAGTTACCTTGCACATGACACTATTGTCTTCTATCAATGTTTTTTTCATCCAACACTTACTTAATCACATTTGAATTAGACCATTCAATGTGTAGGATCCCTTCACAAATCTCTTTTCAAATTAAAGTTCAATCTCATAGAAATGATATTTATTTAACAATCATTGATGAAGCAGCCTCTACTTGTGTTATGTCATTAATGTGTTGGAAAGATTTGGGTTTCCAGCCTTAGTCCCATCCCATACTATGCTCAAGGAACTTGATGGCAATTCATTCCCACCTCATAGGATTATTACCACTTTCCCAATTGAATTGGGGGTAAGACAATTACAGTTGAAGTTGAGGTGGTGGATGCACCCGTAGATTACAAAATTATAATGGGAAGTAGTTGGATACATGAAATGATAGTGGTACTATCTTCATTTTTCTAAGTGACTTGGTTCCCTTGTTAAGGAAATATTATTATGATTGACCGATTAGATTATTGCATGTCTAGCACTAGTGTCCATTTGAATGTTCCTTTCATTGGGGAATCACAAAAGGTGATTCAATATATTATGGTGGAAATATTTAAAGACACTTTCCTCATGGGAACTTTTACAATCCCACCACCAATACCCATATCACTAGATTCTCTAGTGTTCACAGTAACATTTAAATCTTATTTCCCATTATCATTTTTCTAACCCCATTCGAGCGGATGACTGTACTTCATCGAATTTAATCTCGACGAACTATTTGCTATTATAAAATAATGAAGGGATAATGACCAATTATTTAGAATGTGCTGACTTAGATATTATATTACCCTTATTTGTTGTAGATTTTTCACACCAAGTTATTCAAATGAATTCGGTAGATTCAAATCAAAATATTTGTTAATTTTTCTTAATTATCTTAGATGATATCTTACAACAAATTGTCACTAGAAGATCACTGAAAGAACAAAAATCACGGAAACACAAGAACAAAAATATTTTCCTTAGGGAAACCACAAGGGAGAAAACCCCACAAAACTTCATCATTATAGAACTCAACCAGAGTAGTGTAAAACCTAGACAATTGATTCTCTGTTCCTTCTACCACACTAATCTTTCTTTCTCTTTCAAAACAACTTGAGTGAGTGACTACAAATGAAGGGAAGCACCTCCCTATTTATATTATTTATTTGACTTGACCTCTAACCTAATAGGGCTGACTTGTCTAACTGAATGGGCCGACTTGTCTAGCAAGATACAAAAAATAACATTTATTATATTGACACTTAGGTACTATTGACCTGAATTACATTCATAGGTTTACATTGACTCTTTCAATGACTCTTACAAGACCAAAATCATCTCCTGAAGGAGAAAAATGTCCAATACATCTTGGAATATATTTTGAATTTACAATAATTTAACACTCCGTCTTTAACAACTCAAAAACTCCATAAGGAAAAAAATGTTACGTAGTGTTTAAATCAATTTAAGACCGAAATTGACTTCACATAGATTTTAAGAATTATTATAAACCCTACATCCCATTATCAACTTAGGAATTATCATATAACCAAATTCTGTGAAATGTGATACTTAATAACTTGAATATGATAACTCCATTTATGATTCATATAACACTATACTAGCATACATGGTTTAAGTCTTATGATAGAATTACTTGTTTCAAAATTTGATGTGGCATATCTTGCTTGGCGTATGTTACAATTTGTGTTCTTATCTTATGTTTCCATAAGGATGGATTCCTCATGTTTAACATTTTAATCCCTCTTCTTACAAACCCTATTTTGATGCTAAGGTTACAAGGTTATAGGTCTTACTTAGCTTATGTAAGATAACACATATATTAACTTTGTATTATTGCAGGTGACTCAAATAAATGGTTATCCCCCCTTGCATTCCTAAAAAAACTAACGATCCAAAGGTAACAACCATCAAGGTGCCATAAAGTGATTAAAGGGATACAAAAAGTTCACTCTCAACTATAGAGAGTGGATAAAAAGTTTTAATCCATGTGGAGGTAGGTGAAAAGGTTAAAGCGCCCACGTAAAAGGATCGTGGTTCCATCTAACTAGATAAAGAGTAAAATACTAAGTGAGAAGCAAAAGGGTTCATTTGAGTCCCCTCTCTTTGATGGTAAACACTCTTGTGTTTTGTCTCTACAACATTAATGACAGAGATAAATGTTGTTTTTTATAAGCCTTCGGGATGTGATAGGGTTTATATAGAAATGGGGAACACATCCCTTGAATGTTTTACAATAATATGGAGAGTTTGTTCTTTTATTTAATATTGTAGAAACCCTATTATTATTTATACAGAGTTTGTTTGATTGTGCGGTTAAATCGAATCTACCACTTTCACTACAAAAAATCTTGGAATTAGCGTCCCATTTAGCATCCCTTTTTAGTGTATTTTTTTTAACATTGAATGGTCAAACTAGATGCTAAATGGGACGCGTCATGGACAAAACTTAAAGCGTCCTTTTTGTTTCCTAAATAGAATCCTTTATGACGTCCAAAATAGGTCTATTTTTTTGCTTCTAGATTAGCGTCCAACTTTGCTTCCTAAACAACATCAATATTTCTTCTAGAACATCATCCAACTTTTCTTCCTCAACAACATTGAGGTTTGCTTCCTAAATAACGTCCTATTTTGATTCCTAGGGAGTGTCCTCTTTTGCTTCTTAAATGACATCCCCGTTAGCACCATATTTCCATCCTTAATAGAACCATGTTAGCATCGAAATTAGCATCCATTTTTGCTACCACTTTAGCATCCCATTTTCCACCATGTTTTACTTCCAAATATGTGCCAATTTTTTTTTCCAAATTTGCACCAATTTTCGCTTCCTTTTTTGCATCTTTTTTTTCTACCAGAATGATGCAAAATATTTCTTCTATTATTGCACCATATTTTGCTTCATGTTTAGCACCATGTGTTACATCCTTTTTAATGCCTAGTTTCACATCTCTCATTGTTTGGTCACTAATTTAGTCATTTTTAGTAATTTTCTATACAAATTTTGGTCATTTTGTTTGGTCAACTATCTCTTATTTTTTTCTTACTAATTTAGTTTTTTTTAACCGATATTATAATATCATTAGGGAATGGAGGAATCGAGCCACTAACCTCCTACTTGTGAGACATACGCTCTTCCATTGAGCTAGAACCCTTTAAGAATTTGGGAACCTAACTTACAGAGTCCTCTATAATGGTAAAAAGGATCAATACACAACTTTGATTATCTAATGGTTGACAAAGGATGATAGATTGTATAATTTCACAATATATGATCAAGCAAGTTATGAAATCCATAAACCTTTTCTAGTATTTTTCAACAAAAATCAAGAAATTGGCTTAATGGGATTGGAAAAATCACTATTCCCTAGCAACCGTAACTGTACCACTATATGAGACATATCAAGAACAATTATATTAGTGTGTATGCCAAGGATATAGTAGATAAGTATGATCATCCTAGAGTCATGTATAAGTGGAGAAATAAGGAGAATAAAAGGAGGATGATCAACCCAATAGTTGGTGCTTCACATGGATCCTACCCACCATGGGATGGGCAAAGTTCCTTCTTCCATCAAGATAACGAGTATCCACAAGGAAAAATGGTTAGGATATATTGTGATTCCAATTCATAATGTTTATTCGCTTCTCAGGGTGATGTTGTAGTGCTTGCACTAGGAGATCTACATGATCCCCAACAACATTGGATATAAGCATATTCATGGGGCCATAGAGTATAGGATGAGGGTGTATTTTTGTCTTTTTCTTTGGAAAACCAGGAATGATATGAAACACTTGGAGAAGGAATAGAATCATATATACTTAACAAACTACAATCATGACAGGGCATAGGACCATACTCTATAGTCATTGTGTAAATGTTGGAAATGGGTATAATTGCCTAAGGACTATGGACAACATCCATTTAAATATGAATGCAAAACTTGCCATGTTGGAGGAATACTCGATGGCAATGAGCTTACTATTTCTAACATAAAGAAACAAAGAAGCCGAAAATGGAAGCTCCAAGGGGATACACATAACATTAGGACACAAAATCAACACCCTAAAGAAGTTCCATGTAGATTTTGCATTGTAAAAAAGAAATCATTCATAATATAGACAACAGTGACTATGATAATAAAATAGGTCATATTTCACTTACCTATATCACAATGTGATTACTCTATTGTCCAGGTTTCCTCTTTAGTCACTACAGAAAGATCTTGTCATGAAAAAATCCATAATATTTAGAATCCCATTATTATCAATTGGCAGATAATATCATATTTAAGAAATAAAAACCCATGTTCAAACACTTGTTTCAATAATCATATCTCATAATGAAAGAATGAGAAGAAAATAGATTTATAAAATCAAGAAATTACCTTTGATGTCCCAATGCAAAACTTGGTTGATATGACATTGCATACATTTCTTTACCAACACAACCTACATCATACAACAGAATGTTGTGTTTAGATATTAAGAACCAAAGAAGTGTTGCATTATTGAAGACTAAAAAAGAATTCCCTTCAATTTTTGTAATTATTCTTAGTTACTAAGTAAGTTTCTATGGATTTTATACTGAGGGGAGTTAAAAAAAATTGTATTCTGTGTAAAGACGAGGTGCTATAATAAGTGACGCTCAATAATATATTAGGATCCCTGATATATTGTGTATTAATGTTTAATAAATATCACGAGTGTTAGTGACCAATCAAGTTAATGAATAACAGTTAGTATTGGTAGTTAGGGATGGTCATGTAGAGTAAGTAATTAAACCACAATGAAAAGGTGCTAGCATATTATATCAATTAACTCAATTAATATGTATTTCTACATTTCTTCTTTTTCATGATTGCTTGATGTTAAAGTCCAACTTTCACTACACTAAATAGCCTCAAGGAGACAACAATGACGTCTAAAGATACCCTCCTTTCGAATATTAGTTTTTATTCTATAATGCAAGTAGTGGACCTTCTAACCCTTTCAAAAACATAGATTATGTTTTCATACTTCCATCCATACACTCACTTCGATTATGTTTGCATACTTCCATCCATACACTCACTTCCAAAGTTGTTTGTTTTGTATCTGAAATGGGATTGATCACAAAATTAGGACATAAAATAAATATATAAATAGATTATCATCCTAACAACATAATGAAGGACAATAAACTAAAAACAAAATTGAAAAAATGGTTCATGAAGCAATGCTACAGGAATACCATAATCAACCTAAATCATGATCTCACGAACCTCTCATTAATGAAGTTAGAGAAATTTGAGGTCTTGGTCTCATCTAAATCAACGAGAAATGGAAATCAATAAAATGTGTCTTCTATATCAAAAGGTCGTGCTAGCAGAAATACAAAAAACAAACCATTAAGAATAATGGTGAAGTCATCGCTAAATCCTATAATTAATTCAATATGGAATTCTTACATGGGAACATAACCCCTCTCCTCATTAAAAACTTGCAGGCTATCAAAAAGTAATTTTTCTAGCAATGCACTTACCATTACATCATGTATAGGAACATCAGTGACAAGTAAACAATGCTTGTCAATATTACATACATCTATGTATGTAATGATATAACCTATAGTTATTATAGAAGGGAGAACATTAATAATTATAGTACCAGAAATATTTGTATTACATATGTTTCATTAACCAATTAAATTAGTAGTACTAATACAAGATTTTTTATCCTAAAATCTATTTTTTTCAAAAAAAACTTTTCACAGCAGAAAGAACATGTTAAATTCAAAATAAGTGGCTCACATGGATATTAAACAAAAATATACATGGAAAATGTGCACTCAAGTGAATTAAGAAAATCTCACAATTATTCATTTCATTTCATTTTTCATTAGATTCTCTTAATTGATGGATGAACCCAATTTGATTGAGAGTTGGCTCGAGTCTTTTGTTTAGGGTTGTGAGATCTTTCTAGAGGGTTTTTATGGGTAGGTTTCCAAGAAACCTAGGAATACCACATAGAAGGAATAAAGTTATTCCTTGATATTGATTCTTAAAAACAAGTATACATTCTCACCTATCCATCAGTAACTAACTACCTGGATTAAGTATACAAATATCCCGAAAAAAAGGTATACATTATTATATCCCTCTTATATACTAGTAACCAATTATCCCAGTCCCCTGACTAAAGAACCTGGAAAATAAGTATACATTTCCATAATCCCCATCAAAAAAACATCAACCAAATGCACATATATAAAAAGTGTCATTTTTACATAAATATTTGACGAACCTAGTACTAAATCGAATAAAACCGCATAGAATGACATGGGCAATGGAAGAACCCAGACCAGTATGGTAGAAGAACTAAACCCATGGAAAAGGGGTAACTTCCAGGTGTTGGTATGGCACTAAAATATCACCTACAACCATCCAAAACAGTGGTTTTGAAGTCTGGGATACTTTGATATCTCAGGGATGGTGTTTCAAGTAGAATTTGATGAGTAAAGTCCAAGGTCCTGTTAGCAGTAAGCAACAATTTGAATGAAGTTTGTGAGCAAGAGTAGACAATTTAAGACTATTGACTAGAGTTTAGAATTATCATTTACAATTCAAACATATAAATCTTGTTTAAATAAAATGCATCGAGTTGATGGATATAACATGCAAGTCTAACTTTAATCGTTGTCTTTTTCCAAACATAAAACCACTATTGGAAATTTACTTGTCCTATTTTAGTTGTTGATGGGTAAATAATGGAATATGCTACTACCAACTAAACATGTATATGGATTTGATTCTATGGAATGATCTACAGGTCCTAGATATGCTGCAACCTTTGCTTATGTTGCCTTATCTCTTTCCCCTACTATGTCTCTTGAACTCCATCAATGGATCCGTTAGGAAAATAAGCTACCAAGGTTGAAAGCACGAGTTCCCCCATCATAATATGATCCTTTATACCAAGCCCATCAACAGTTCTTACATTGAATGACAAGGATTGAGTCAAATGACAACTATGTATTGAAAATGACCTTTAGTCGATGACTAGAAACTATTAGTGGCACTGCCCAGAAGGAAAAGAAATATCACACGATGCTTTGGGGCCTCCTATAGCTTATAAAAGGCACTTTTTCGGCTTTATGAATCCCATGAATACTAGTTATTCTTTATGTATGTAATTATATATAGGAAAATAAGAAATAAAAACTATATCTACTATGAAATTTAGTAAGCAATCAAAATGTAGAGTAGAAATACCCTAGTGCCCTCAGTAGTGATGAAACAAGGTGTCAAGGGGTAAGCAACACTTAGGATTGTTTTTCTATTGTAATTGGATCATGACCTTGCATTGGACCTCCCCCATTGTACTGTATTGTTTTCTTCAATACTAAAGTCTTGATGGAAATTGGCTTGGGTGCAAAACACTTGTGTTGTGGTTGTGTCTTGTTTCCATTGTGTTAATTGTATAATGGCTAAGTATCATGAGGCTTAAGTAAGAGAACTGTAATGAATATAAAATAAATTATTAATTAGATTAGTTAATTATATGAAAGGGTGTAACCATTCAGTTTACATGCTCAAGCCATATAAAATGTGAGCTTATTGTACATTTTATCATCATCCAATATATTATTATTATTCATATTCATTATTAAAATGATAGTCGTATTTGACTAACGGACAACCGGATTCGGTTGCTCCATTTGGTATCAGAGCTCGGATTCGGCTCCTTCGAATTGAGCTCAGATTCGGCTCATAAATCCCTACTTGAGCTCAAACTTGGCTCATCAATTATTGGTTTCTTCCGTTGCTCCATTTCACCACCTGTCACTTCATCCCAAGTGCTACCCAAAGAAAAAAATAAAAAAATAAAAAAAAACCAACGTCTTCCAACCTGCACTGCGTTGTTCACTAGCATCTAAATCCCTCATCCCTCTCCCATATTCCATGCACTGCTTCACCATCTCCCATTGTTGAATTTTCATATGCTTAGCTAAGACATCATTACTTCATTTCATTTTCATAACAAAATCATATAAACAGGATCACTGAAAGATAGACAAGCACAACCATACAAAATGAACACAAAGATTTATCCTGGGAAAAATCCAGCAAAAGCTTCCTCAATATAGATGCCCAAAAAGATAAAAGATAAAAGATAAAACCAGCAAGGAGATCAAAGCCTGATCCTCCTCCTTCTCCAGCTACTTCTCTTATCCACTAATGCGCTACATAAGTGAGAGTGTGTGTCTCAAATGACGAGAACTACACCTCTATTTATATTCATCAGTTCACTTCAATTAACTCATCCAACATGTAGGCTCGAGTTAATCATGTAGGCTTGAGTTACACATGTAGGCTCAAGTAACCACACTGGGGTGCTAATGACCCACCTTTACAATTAGAGGGAACAACCTCATGACTCTTATTAGTTCTTCCGATTAGAAGCATCGGGGTGCAATATAATACAAGTGGTTCTCCCGATAGGACCATCGGGGACCACAAAAGATACATATAGAATATTCTTCGAAGTTACAATATTTCAAATCTTCCCCTTAATGAGAAGGGTATTCTACAACAACATCAACAACAACAATAGTAGGATAGAGATAGAGGACATCATCAGCATCATCAGGGTAACACATCTATAAATCATTGGAAGATTTTCAACATTATGTAGTCTTCATCTTCAATCTTTAGTCTTCGTCGTCATTAATACTTTGGCTGCTTCGATCAGCAACATCTTGAACACTTTGACCTTTCGATCAGCAACATCATCTTCAGCACTTTGACCTTTCGATCAACAACATCATCTTCAGCACTTTGACCTTTTGATCAGCATCATCTTCAGCACTTTGACCCTTCGATCAGCAACATCATCTTCAGCACTTTGACCTTTCAATCAGCAACATCATCTTCAACACTTTGACCTTTCAATCAGTAACATCTTCTTCAGCACTCTAACCTCTCGATCAACAACAACATCATCATCATACTCTGATCTTTTGATCAGGAACATCATCATCATCATACTCTAATCTTTCAATCAGAAACATCATCATGAAAACATCATCATCATCAAAACATCATTATTATCAAAACATCAACATCATCAAAACATCAACATCATCATCATCAAAACATCAACATGATCCTTCCTTTCGGAATTACAGGATCAACATGTCTGTGGTACTTAGACGATCCTTCCTGTTGGAATTACGGGATTTAGGTCTTTACGGAGTTACTAACGATCCTTCATTTCAGAATTATGGGATCAACGCATCTATGGAACTCAGACAATCCTTCCTATTGGAATTATAGGATCAAGTCAATGATCCTTCCTTTCGGAATTACGGTATTTAGGTCTTTACAGAGTTACTAATGATCCTTCCTTTCGGAATTACGGGATCAACACAGTTGTGGAACTCAGACAATCCTTCCTATTGGAATTACGGAATAAAGTCTTTATGGAGCTACCAATGATCCTTCCTTTTGGAATTACTGGATTTAGGTCTTTACGGAGTTACTAATGATCCTTCCTTTCGGAATTACAGGATTTAGGTCTTTACGGAGTTAATAACGATCCTTCCTTTTGGAATTATGGGATCAACACATTTGTGGAACTCAGATAATCCTTCCTATTGGAATTATGGGATCAACACATTTGTGGAACTCAGACAATCCTTCCTATTGGAATTACAGGATCAATTCAATGATCCTCCCTTTTGGAATTACAGGCCCTTAGGTCTTTACGGAGTTACTAATGATCCTTCCTTTCGGAATTATGGGATCAACACAGATGTGGAACTCAGACAATCCTTCCTATTGGAATTATGGGATCAACACATCTATGGAACTCAGACAATCCTTCCTATTGGAATTATGGGATTTAGGTCTTTACGAAGTTAGGTCTTTACGAAGTTAGGTCCTTCAATGATCAACACACGTTCAATGATCCTTCCTTTCAGAATTACGGGATTTAGGTCTTTACGAAGTTACTAACGATCCTTCCTTTTGGAATTACGGGATCAACATAGATGTGGAACTCATACCATCCTTCCTATTGGAATTATGAGATCAACACACGTTCTCAAGTACTGAAGTCACTGGATCTGTTCTGAACCGAAGTTCAAGGATGATACAATCCTACCACCTTCTCGATGACCGAAGTTCACCGGATCCGTTCTGAACCGAAGTCCAAGGATGATACAATCCTACCACCTTCTCGATGATCGAAGTTCACCGGATCCATTCTAAACTGAAGTTCAAGGATGATACAATCCTGCCACATTCTCGATGAAGTTCACCGAATCCATTCTGAACCGAAGTCCAAGGATGATACAATCCTACCACCTTCTCGATGACAGAAGTTCACCGGATACCATTCTGAACTGAAGTTCAAGGATGATGCAATCCCACTACATTCTCGAGGACCGAAGTCACCGGATCACTTCTGGACAAATGTCCTAGGACGATACAATCCATCTTCATTATTGAGGACCGAGGTCTCCGGATCACTTTAGGGAAAGTTCCCAGGGATGATACAATCCCACTTCAAAATCACTACTCCCCCTTTTGGGGAAGCTATTTTCGAACAACACCAAGCTTGTCCCGAAGGTGTTCAAACTTTACTCGAGACAGAGGCTTCGTCAACACATCATCATCTAAATCATCATCATCTACATCTTCAGTATGTGAATTCTAAACTATCACCATCTGTATCTCCAGTATGTGAATACTGAAAGCATCATCATCTATATCTTCAGTATAGAAATATGGAATCACCATCATCTGCATCTACAGTATGTAAATACTAAAACATCATCATCTGCATCTTATCTTGTATGTAGAAATACCGGATTATGTGTTACAACGAAACATAGGGTTCTCTATTATCACAACTCTGGTTATCACATAGAATCATTGTAGTATCCATCTTCAGGTCAAAGAGACCTGATATTAGCTTCTGAAGTCATATGACTTCACAACTTAGCAGAGCAATATGCTATGTATTCTGCTTCAGCCATGCTATGAGCAACACTAGACTGCTTTCTGCTAAACCATGAAATCATAGCATATCCCAGACTATAACATCCACCTGATGTGCTTTTTCTATCTGAGATACTTCTAGCCCAATCTGCATCTGTGTAGCCATACAATCTATACTCATGGCTACCATAATAGTATAGACCAAAGTCTATAGTCCCTTTCAGATATCTCATCACATGTTTTGCAGCTACTAGGTGAACCCACCTTGGTTGAGCTAGAAATTGACTCAAGGTGTTCACAGCAAAACAAATATCTGATCTGGTATTTGTTAAGTACAACAATGACCCAATGATCTATCTATAATGAGTCACATCCACTAACTCTGATGAGTCATAAGCTAACAGCTTCAGGTTGGAGTCCATGGGTGTGGCCATGGCTTTGCATTCCAACATATTGAATCTCTTCAATATCTCTACCGCATACTTTCCCTGTTTGAGAAAGATTCCTTCTGAACGTTTCCATACTTCCAGACCTAAAAGATAATACATTAACCAAAGGTATTTCATCTCAAATTCTTCTGCTAGTTTCTTCTTGCTTTCCATGATCTGTTTCTCATTCCCTGTCAAGAATAAGTCATCCACATATAATAACAGGATGACAGGTTCATCTTCTACAATCTTGAGATAAATGTTAGGATCAGCTTTGCTCATAATTGACAGGAAACTATCTATACTTCCATACCAAGCTCTGGGAGCTTGCTTCAGGCCATAGAGGGCCTTCTTCATCTTGCATATGTGAGTCCATATGTCTTCAACTTAAAATTCTTATGACTATTCGATGTAAAACTCTTCCCTAATCATACCATTAAGGAAGGCTTGTCTTTACTTCATCATGGAAGCAACTACCATCATACTTCTGAAGGAAGTGTACCTTGCTTCCTAGAGTAAGTGTCTCTTCAGAATTAATTCCCTCTTTCTTATAGAAACCTCTAGCCACAAGTCTTTCCTTACTTCTATCAGCAACATATTTTATCTTGCAAATCCATTTGTAAGATACCACATTCTTGCTTTCTAGTTTGAGTACTATATCCCAAACATCATTCTAGTATTATTTCATCATAACATCTTCCATGAGTTCATCTTGTCAGATCATCAACATATCCTAGTCTTCTGCATTCAACTTTGAAGGTTGGAACCCACTTTACTCTTGGTAAAGTCTCGATCCATCAAGAAGTTGTACATCATGTCATAGCATGTCGAACTCATATATCTTTTGTAGTCACTCCCCCTAAAGTGGAGTATTATCTTCCTTCTTCATTCTGTACAGGTGGTTCTATGCTTGATATATACTGGTCAATAGAGGATGTCATGTCATAGTCTATTCTTTCTAAGGAAAATCATGAACCTTTCTTTGTACACTTGTTCTTGTAGATCCATATGGAGGATACTATGTACTTCCCTTTGTGTCTCAAAATCATATCGTATACATCATTCCCCATGATCAACTGTTATTCTTTGATCATAGTTTCTTTTATAGCATTCTTTTATTCATCTTGAGTTATCTCTCGTACCCATGGTGGTCTTCATCCTTTGAGGTGGATCTACTGCTCTCTAAATCTCTTTCTTTCGTCATGGTGTCTCTGACCCTGGGAGCTTCAGATTCATGTTTATTGAATTGTCATCACTTGTTCTTCGGAACAAGTCTCATCCTTATTTTCTTATAGGAGGTTGTATAGGACCTTTCCTACAATTCAAATGCACCAGTTGCATGGTTAGAACTATTTCATAAAACATATGCATAACGACAAATTCTTATGCATCATGCAACTATTTAGCCAATACAACATTCATCCATATTTCACAGAAACTTTCTAGATGCCTTCTATCTCTACCATGACATCATTGAGATTGTGCACTAATCCAATATGTCAGCAAAGAGGTTTGATAAGTAGCACTGGAGAGTTGTATAGCGCCATGAGCTACTTACCCATCACATGCATATTAGTAGTATTAATGTAAAAAATCTATCATGCATAACACATCAACTGAATACAATCAAATGCATAACAAAACAATATCATGAAATGGAGATTGAATACTTAACTTTTATTTGTTTCGTGGGTAGACTCCATCTTGATCATTCTACTTTATCATCTTCTTCATTCATGAAATCATCATTTCTTATCCAAATTATAAGATGAATAAGAGGTTCTTCAAGAATTGAATTTTTTTTTTTCATATTCCTCATTGCTTGAGGGATATTCTTTGAATGGTGAGAGCTTGATCTTCAATTTCTCCCATCTTCTTCTTCCGATTCAAGTTGTTCTGCATTCTGGATCTTCACATTCTTCAATTGTTTCTCAAAGCCATCTTCTGATTTAAGTTCTTATCTTCAAATAGCTTGATCAAGGAATCAAACATCTTCAGTGTCTTTAGGGAAGACACTTGTGGTATAAGTTGATCCGTGATTGAATCAACAATGATCTTCTTGGCCTTGATCAATTTCTTCTTGTGTAAGTCTTTGAGGCTCATCTCCCTCTAAAACTGGAACCTCTCTACTCATGTAGGTGTCCAATTCATTTTCTCCAGAGAGATCAAATACTTCCATGCTTGGAAGTTTTCAACTTCACCAAGATTATCATCAAGCTGATGTGATAGATCATTTTGAAATGAGAACCTCAAATGCAAATAGCAAAATATTAGATCTTACAGATTTGAGGTGTCCATCCTGCTTCCGGAGCTGGCTGATCTAGGGTTTGTCAGAGAAACCCTAATTTTCATAACTTGGAATCTTTCAGATCTGATTGGATAGAAATATATATCTCTTCAAATGGATTTGTCCAATGTACTCCTTTTCTGAAAACGGTGGAGGGAAGTTCCCAGAACAGGAAGCCCTAGTTTTCCAATTTATTCTGTAGAAATTCCTGTTACTGTTTCTGTGATATCTCTGAAATTACTGCTCTTCTATGTCTAAAATTTCGTACTGAGGTAACCTCGCATGTTCCTGATCCAACAGCATAAGTTTCATTAGAATTGGTTTCACCAATTTGAATTTATGATCATTTTACCAAGGTGACCTGTTACAGGACTGTTCAGAATAGTGTAGTTGTACGACATTCCACGTGTCACTGGTTCATCTTCAAGTTATAAAATTTGGATCAAATAAATTAAAGGCCATTCTATTTCTGGAACGGCTTCAGGAATTCCATTTGGACCTCTATATCCAATGCTACAGCAATTCTCCCCAGGTGTCCTGTTTAGGGATGAATTTTGGAAGAGGCTGGAACCCTAACTTGGAGGGATCATATCTCCCAGAATATAGCGAATATGAGGCTGAATTTTGGAGATAGTGTAAATCCGGATTGTGTATTCGGCCTTTGCAATTTTCAACTCTTGATCCTTCTCCAATATTAGGATATAGTGAATGTACCAAAACTTAGCAGTTTTAGTATTTAGGGTTTTTCCAGATTGGGGTCAAACTAGGGTTTGAATTTTCCAGAGTTTCACCCAACCAAATTTATTGATCCAGGTCTTTAAACATCAATTTTGATGAGGAGAAAAATCCTATGCTTGGCTCACTTGAAAATTCTTCTTCTGTAGAAAGCCCTAATTTTCCGCACCAAAACTGAAAATGCTCTGAATCGAATTCCGCTTCGATAGAAAGATGCGCCCTTCAATGGAGAGTCAGTATAGCCTTCTTTTGCTGATCGATCATGGATAGAGAGCCAAAAAAAATAAGAATCCATAGATTCTTTAGCTGCACAATGTCTTCTTTCAAGGTGGCTCTGATACCATGTTGAATTTTCGTATGCTTAGCTAAGACATCAGTACTTCATTTCATTTTCATTACAAAAGCATATAAACAGGATCACTAAAATATAGACAAGCACAACCATACAAAAGGAACACAAATATTTATCCTGGGAAAACCCTAAATGGAAAAACCCAGTAAAAGCTTCCTCAATATAGATGCCCCAAAAAGATAAAAGATAAAAGATAAAACCAACAAGGATATCAAAGCTCGATCCTCCTCCTTCTCCAGCTACTTCTCTTCTCCACTAATGCGCTACACAAGTGAGAGTGTGTGTCTCAAATGAGGAGAGATACACCTCTATTTATATTCATCCATTCACTTCAATTAACTCATCCAACATGTAGGCTCGAGTTAATCATGTAGGCTCGAGTTACACATGTAGGCTCAAGTAACCACACTGGGGTGCTAATGACCCAACTTTACAATTAGAGGGGACAACCTCATGACTCTTATTAGTTCTTTCGATTAGAAGCATCGGGGTACAAGATAATACAAGTGGTTCTCCCGATAGGACCATCGGGGACCACAAAATATACATATAGAATATTCTTCGAAGTTACAATATTTCAACACCCATGCACCCAAATCCTTCCCTTCCCATCTGCTTCTCACTCCTTCTTCCTTCACCCTTCACCTTTCATGCCTTCCAACTCCATCTCGCATCTACCACTTCCTTCCTTGGCACCCACATCTCCACCTCACACCATCTCGTTCATTCCTGTGCTCATCTCCTTCCCAGCCTCCATTCCTCCTCCCTCCAGCAACATCTGTGCCCACCTTCTAGCTGCTCCAACCCGCGCCCACCTTCTAGCTGCTCCAACCCACTCCTACTCCCCTTCTACGTTGTCGTTCTCCTTTTCCATTCGGATGCACTCTTCCCCTCATGCCTCCTATGCATTCCACCTCCATCCCCCAACTGCTACACATCTACTATCCACTCTTCACCCCACGCGCTCCACCCCCGCACGCTCCAACCACCTACTCCACGATGGCCACTCCTTCCTCCCACTTCGTTCTCCTCCCACATCCCTACTACATGCTAGTCTTTGCGTGCTTGCTCGGCACCCTCCCCCACTCGTCCACCTGCCACCGCCCATCCGCGCGTCGAAATCCACGACCTACAACCCAAAAAAAAACACAAAACAATACAATATAATATATTATTTCAAATATATTGTAATATAATAATACATTTAAAAAAATCAAATATTATATTTATTATAAACTAAATATTATTATAATATTTGTTTAAAAAAGAAAAAAACTATATACAATAATTTGTATAATTTATGAAAAATATATATATATAATAATAATAATATTAATTAATTAATTAATTAATATATTATTATTCAAAATTTCAATTTAAAAGGCCAAAATATCCTTCTACAAACATCCATGGTATCTTATAGTAAGATTGACAAATTCATAGATCTCCTTGAGAAAATCCTTAAGGATATGGATGAAATAAAGAAATCTATTGACGGAACGTTTAAAGAAAATGAAGATGAATGTGAAAATCATGTAGAAGAAGCCACCCAAGTTGATGAAAAAAATGAAGATAGAGTAGGCTAGTATGTCATCCCCGATGAAAGTAATGACATCAATCAATATAACATGCAATACAGAGATATAACATGCCCTAGTAATAAGGGAATTGACAACGAAATAATTGACAAGGAGAAGGATGATCTTGACCAAGATTATGATAAGAGACAAGCCGATGTTTCTAACAATAAAGATGATCAATGCTACGAAAAAAATATCACAATCACAAACACACGAAGGACATATATCATCACAAAGATTGCTATAAAGAACATCAAGGGAAGCAATTATAATATCTACGAGACACAAGATAAGACCAGTGTTCTTATGAGCATTAGAAGCACAGGGAGCCTATTTAAGGGAACTAACACAAAATGTGTTGGGGATAACAACACGAAAATATTTAAGGTCATAATGTATATTGAGCATGTTCAATTGACAACAAACATAGTTAAAAGAAGCAATCAGACAAGTAAAAAAAATGTAAACAAAGCTTCACTAAGTTCATACTTATTACAAATACCAAGACATAATAATCAAAATGAGGAAATGGTCATAATCAAAATCGCACCTCTCAAGTCATCAGTGCAACATAGAGCCAGAATAAAAAAACAACACTAGAAAAATACTTAAGCTTTGAGGACAAAGCTTCAATAAAGGGAGTGGCAATGTAACGAATATAAAATAAATTATTAATTAGATTAGTTAATTATATGAAAGGGTGTAACCCGAGTCAGTTTAGATGCTCAAGCCATATAAAAGGAAAGCTTATTTTACATTTTATCATCATCCAATAAATTATATATTCATATTCATTATTAAAATGATAGTCGGATTCGACTAACGGACAACCGGATTCAGTTGCTCGAACAACACATTGACTAATTTTAAGTCGTGGGTAGATTGTTAGGTGTCACTGGTCTCAACAAAGTGTATCTTAGAGTGGAGGTATGGGCAATTTTTAGGTGAATAGATGTAGTCTTCCGACATGTAGCTGAGAGTGGAGGTATGGGAAATCTCTAGGTGAAGAGACGTAGTATTCTGACATGTAGCTGAGAGTGGAGGTATGGGAAATATCTATATGAAGAGACGTAGTTCGCTCATAAGTAATCTTGTGTGTCCAATATTCTATATCCAAATTCGGGCAGTGTTGCTTGTTATCAGCATGAAGCTTTGGGGTTGTGACAAAACAAATCTAAAAACTATCTAGTTTTAGTAAAAGGTCCCAATTGGCATTGATTCATTGGTGAAGTTAATGGATTGTTAAGCCATGCACCAGCGTACCATTCTTGATGTGTTTTTCCCCACCTACATGGCATGAGTTTTGAAGAGAGAAGGCTTGGTGCAAAATTTTTGCAGTATAGATATCTATGAGAGAATGATGAACTACATTTATATTTGTTATTGTTGGTTTTAGGGTTCAACAATACTGTGAAATATATACATTTATTTTTTTTCTTGTTGGATTTAGGGTTTAACAAATCTAATATAAAAAAACCATGTAAGAAAACCTCACTTTCCCACAAAAAGGAATATCTTGCGATTCCACCAATTCCCCATTTAATGAATTCTATGTGCATGATTTTTCATGTAAAGGCTTGTGAATACTCAATAAAATTATTTCCTGGGTGGTTAGCTGAAGAGAATGGACCAAGGGTAATGGTCAAGCCACCAATGTGTGGGAAAGGGAAACTCGAGGTATTGAATTTGCAAAAATCATGTAAAATTTAGTAAACCGTGAAGAAGTTGTGGTTGTCAAAGAAGCAACAAATAAAATTTTCAAGATCTTTGCATAATTCTTTTTCCTGGTTGAATAACACAAGAGGTGACATCTAGCCTCTAAGGAATTGTGATGGATATTAGGGAAATTATGTTGATAGGTAATCTCTCAAAATATACTCAATATATCAAAAATGATTCCTACTAGGAAACAAACAAGGAACTTAATAAACATGATAGACTTGAAGAGCATGGTCTACAACAATAAACTTCCCTATAGATAAAAGGTCCTTATGATGCCGAATGTGAAGCTTACTCTTCAACTTCTACAAACATTAATCCCACATGGTTGTAGGAGATAACCCAACTCCAAAGGGAATCCCTAAATATCATGCAATAACCCTAGGATGAATATAAAACAAATAAACAAGCATTTAACCTAGAGTATATTTGAACCTACTAACCAAAATTTAGGCATGTGATCATTAAGCATGGCACATGATGTGGAGAGAAATAAAAACATACATCTTTTCTAGTATGAGAGTTCAAAGTTCATCCCTATGGAATAGAATGATGCAAATGAATTTGGAAGACATTCCCTATTGATTGAAACAAAAGATGAAGCATTGGTGAACAAAGTATTCACCATGGAAACACATCCAAGGAGAAACCCTAAATAAATAAACATGTCATAAATAAAATACCAATCAACCCAATCATGTGCTTTGTCAAAATCAATTATTAAGATCAAAATTTCTTGCTTAGTCTCCCTTTTCCAATCCATAACATCCCATGTTGAAACCTTAGTGTCAGGGATGAATCTCCCTTGAACAAACATCCTATGCTCTTGACGAACCATATACTTTTCTACCAAGTAGATTCACAATGATAAATCCTTGGCCATAACTTTATACAAAACTTGAGAAACGTTATAGGAATGGGGTCTTCACTTAGTGAAACCATGCCATAGCACGTTCTTTCATGGAATATGAAACAATACCCCTAATTTCAATAAATATTGGAAAATACCTCCCAAAATTGTTTTTTAAACCCCGTCCCAATATGCCTTGACAAATTAAAAAAAACCCTATTTTCACTATATATTGTATGTATCCATTTTTTCATTTACATTTTTTATACCCCTCTATATATATACCTAGTTTATTGACATGATACCCCTCTTATGACCCCACATTCATTCTACAATGAACCTTTCTTCTTTCGATGTATATTGTGGATGCACATTAGTTCTCCCACAATGTAATTACTCAACCACATATCATTATGATTTGAAACATCTAATGGTATAATGAGGAGATGGGAGATCACTGCTTGTATGTCACAAAGCTTCTTGAAATTCTCAAGCAAGCATTTTCCTAGATTCCTTTCATCCTTTGGAGCTTCTTTAGAAATTGAATCTGGGAGAAAATTGTGGTTCTTCTCTAAAAGTGTTGATAATGGAGATATGTTCTCCTTTCCACCAAATCTTCCAGAAGAATATCCATCTCCTTTTCAATCCTTAGATACATATATTTTATTTTTCATTCAATTTCCTACCAATGTTATCTTTCTACCCTTAAAACTTGTCTTCTTTGAGAAATCCTACCTTACTTAACTGAGGCCTAGATGACCTAGATTTCTTCTGAATATGAGGGCCTGTCCCATTGGCAATGCTCTTTGTCTTCATTTTGTCATTATTTTTCTTAAATATCGGTTGGTATTTCAAACTATATTGAAGAAATTTAGCATAGACAACCCTTCCTTTGTTTCTATTCTCAGAACTCCCTTCTCGAGGACCATTCCTTGTCTCTATCTTATTTGCAATTCTCATTAGTGTGTTTTTGTCACTAGATTTGTGTTGAATACCAAGTACTTGGGATGGTTTCTCATAAGCATTTTGCAATTTCAATTATGCTAGTTTTTGTGTAAGATGGTAGGTTTCCTTCTCTAGCTCTCCAATTCCCAAATCAATGCAATCATTTTTCATAAGGGTTTCATATTTACCTCCAATTTCTTTGTGTTCAATTGCAGAATCATTGTTTGTGGCATCTACAACATTTTGGGAAGTAGAGTTTCCCATTCAAAACATAACTTTATTTGAATATGAAAGATCTTTTCCTTCAGTACACATAGTAAGGGCCTCTCTCTTTATGGTATATGTTGGACCCTACACTGCAATGGGAGTGTAACAAGTGAAATAATACTTACATGATCATCTAAAAAGTTGTAGATATCACGAATGAGAGCATCTCGTGGTGATTCATCTGGAAATGAAATAAAGCTTACTCCACAGTATGACAGAGGCAAAATGTGGCATACATATTTGTCCCAAATCCACAATATTGAATTCATGTTATGTTACCATAAAATACTTCATTAACGACTACCAACCATGTAACTGCTTTGAACTGAAAAAAAATGCAGTAAGTTTGTCAAGATTTTTGCCACAGATCAAAGAAGAAAATATTTTTCAAATGACGAATAAGAATGACTTCAAAGAGTAACAAGGGAAGGAAATAAATTAATATGTTCATAAGCAAACCTCAATTTGTCAATTGAGCCTTTATCTCAGGAGGTTGGGAGGAAAAATTATCCTTCCCACCTGAGTTCAAATCCCACTTGTGACATGTTTTCTCTTTGTGATCCAATTGTTGATTGAAACTCTTTGTGAGCCATGCGGAATCTCACCCTTGCTTATGGGCTAGAGGGTGAGGTGAGTAGGCATGTAAAAGAAAAGGCTTACCTCTCGGTATAGCAAAAGGCTAGAAGATCCTACATGAAAACTCCTTCCTAGTTGTTCAATTAGAATTAGTACAAAAAAATAAGCTGTGACAACAAGCATGTTTGGTTTTTCTTTGATTTGATGTTTGCTTCTCCAACTAAAAATTTACATGATGTGATATGCTAGTTACATGTATTAATGGAAAACTCGCCACACCTCTTCATTCTTGTTTCCCTTTTTGTATGTTTTCTTTTAACAATATAGATGGCGCTAGACCCCTTGGATGTTTAGATGCAAATATCAATTGCCTATGTTCTAGCATTGCATTTTTGAGAAATGATAAAGGAAATATTGATGCTTTCTTTTACAATTAAAGGGAAAGTTTGTATTCAATTCAAGCAAACCCAAACAAGAAAGTTAAGAGGAAATTTTTTGGGTTTGCTGCTCAGATTAACTCTAATATATTTATTTGTCAGAAATTCCATTGAATAATGCTACAAAGGCCACAAAACTTTGAATCCAAGAAAAACCCAAGAACAAAAACCTTAGTATAGAATATTCAATATAAATCTTTCTAGCTCGAAAAAGAAATACATCAAAGAAGACAACGTCCTGTTACAGGAGAACCAATACAATATTTCTAGTGCAACTCTCATAACTACTGCTCAAATAGGTGCACTCGATGAGTTTATTTCCTACATGAAAAAACACAATGAGTGGTATATATATATATTAACTTTCAAATGTTATAGAGCCTAAAATCTAGTATCTAGATGATCCAGGTGCATTGAAGATATGTATATATACTTTTAAATGGTTTACTTGTTCAATTATGTTCAACAAATGCATGTTGCGATCCATGAAACTCTTTTTCCCTACAACAACGACAAAATTTAGCATGCATTAAAGAAGAATAAAGAGCTTGAGCTTGTAATTCTTTGCTTGGTTTGCATTTATTGTGTGTATAGACATATTTTTTATAAATATGATTCATCTATTTAATTGGGGATGAGACAAATAAAGAAAAAAAAGTTATCCTGCATACTACATTGCACAAGATATTTACAGTACCTTGTTCAGTCTGTGGGATGAACAACAAAGATTTATAATAGAACGCATTAAGCAATTACCATAATTCATGAACATTGTATCGAGATACATCCATCCTTTAAAGACAATGCATAATATTCACCTTACATTACTCATAATCACTACTATTGATATCAAATCCATACAAAACGTCCATTACAATGGTTTAACTATCCTTTGATCTAGGAAATTAAAATTAACAATTTAGACATTTTTAAAAGAACTCGTAACAAAAAAAAAAAGAAAAAGGATAGAGTTGTCTCTACAGAAAATTCTCTCCAAAAGCGTTAATTTTCAAACCTTAAAAATTGATGAGGTACATGTTAGTTATGTGGAAAAGTTATACTTCCAGAAAAAGCTATTAACCCAATATACATACCAGTTGTTTTCATATTCACATAACAATGAAAGAAAGGACCGAGCGTAACCCCTCCCATCACCAGTATAGGTTATCGATAGGTTTGATGGCACCATTGCTAAGCTTATGATATGAATAAGGAAATCTCGTTGCCACACTAAGACATGAAAGGAATAACCCTTATTCTCCACTATGATTATGCAGTGTAGAGTATTCAACCCAAAGTGCTCGATTATGATTTCTACACAATTAAAGAAATGGCAGAAAATTATGAGCTCTTGTGGTAATAAGAATTAAGTAGGCACATTGATCTAAAAAGATGCAATAGAAACAGGAGGTAGTAAGAAAACTGTGGTGTCTTCAGATTTATATCAATCCTTTATAAGTTTTTCTTTAGCTCCCACTAAATGGGTAGAGGAGAAGTAGATGGATCCATGGTTTGAAGATTCAATGTCCTCTGAGCATATGGATAAATGGCAGATTGGAGATAAGGATGAGATGAATGCACATGCTAAAATGTCTACTAAATCATTAGCTGATACAAAAAATGGAAGACTAAAATATACAAAGCGTGACTGCACCAATGTTTCCTTATCCAAAGAAGAAAGATGTTTCAAATTTAGCTTCAAGCAAAGTCAATTCAATCAGTACACCTCCTATCAAGGCTTATGTTGCGCAAAAGGGTGAGGATGAGCAATATGAATACAAGTCAAAGTGCGTCAGGGTGAATAAATCTTGTGTGACCCCAACAAAGAAAAATAGCAGAGGCGTTAAGAAAGATCATGGGAAGTTTGGCTCAGAGAAGTTTAACCAAGGGAAATTAGCTAAGCAATTCTCTATTCGCAAGAATTAGCAAGTTTCCCCTATAAAATATGGCACTGAACCTTCATCAGAAAAGGTGAAACTTCATCAGAAAAGGTGACAGGTTCATCAAAATTTAAGGTGAAGATAAACTGTACTGTAGCAATGAAATTGGATGGTGTGTCACTATCTACAGAGTTGCATTTAGGAAAAGAAAACAAGCTTAGACAAATGTAAGTCTTATATTAATTCAACATTTCAAATTATAGTTTTTTTTTCCTTGAAAGGGAACCTATAACCAACCATCACCAAAACATCAAATCACTTTCTATAATGATGGCTACCTTCATACTTCTCTTTTCTCTGTGTCTTATCAAGTGTAGCATAAGGCTCATCCAATGCATGCCTTCTTTCTAGAGGCATATAGTCTGAACTAGATGGGCTTTGAATTTGAGGGGAATAACTTCCAAGGCTTGGTGATGAATGCTGTAATGAAGTGTGAGGATAATATTGTCCATAAGTCTCCAACCATGATCACCATGTCTTCAGTTTGTAGTTGTAGCATGCATACCTCTTAGAGAATTGTCATGAAGAGGAGTTATCCGTCCATTATCAGATACAGACCTGGTAAGACTAGGGATCATAAAGAATGGGTATTTAATTGGATTCCCACTTATGCTTCGTGATGTATCTAATGGATAACTTCTATGAAGCATATTTGAACAAGATATGTGATGGATTGTAATCATTTTTGCTTAATCACAGAATGACCACTGCCATGAAGTGTATGCATTATGTATTGAAATACAAGTCCTGAATATAAAACTCAACTAAATGACCATAGTTAGTGTTCTTCCCATTTGTCCATTTATTTGATTTGGGATAGAGTAAGCATATCCATGGTTAGTTAATAGGAAATGCATTTAGATCTAATGTATTACCAACAATGTGTTTCTTAATCAATAAGAAATACATTTGAATATGATTTTATTGCACTGAGAGAAGCGAGGTTCTCTCCAGCCCAGTATGGGGCAGATCCTGTCACATTAGTCATATTATGCTAGCCAACATAAATAAAAATATTAAAAAATGAAAAATGAAAAATATAAACTAGCATAGATCCATCTAAAAGGGGATCTACCAAGCACTGAGAGGGATCAAATCTCTTACAGTTCAAACTCTTTTTTAGAGTGGAATGTTTACAATTTTAGTTTATCTAATTTATGTTGTTTTATATATATGCAATTCTAAATAATTTAAATTTAAATTAAGCCACAAGGTATTTTTAATAATATTTTTTTTTTTATTATAAAAGAGACGTATCAACTATAGGATGAGAATGGAAAGAGTTAAACATATCTCCCCTACTGGGCTGTAGAATGCACCTCTTCCATGCAAATATTTCAATTCTAAAAAAATTCACTAATACACATCCCAAATAGACATCCAAATTCAAAATTAAGTAGACATACAACATTTAGGCAACAACAACAATTAAAAAATGCAAGTACCACCAATCAAGTAGCTTAATTTAGGTATCAACAATTTTAAATTAGGTAGACATGAAACTTTTGATTTAGAAAGACAGACAAACACCGCCTAAGAAGCAACTTGATTTACAGAACAATAATTTTGGGAAAGAAAAACAACGATTTTGCAACTTTTGATTTAGGCAGAGAGGTGGCCACCACCCATGAATAAACTCCATTTACTCACTTTCGAACATGATGAACCAAATCGAATTAAAACTCTAAATTCTCTTGGCTGATCGAATTCTTGAATTTCTGTAATGACGGGCCTGACTTGGTTGAATTTGGTAGCTATGTTTATACCCTAATAGGAAAATAAAATATGCCAAATATCAAACACATAATTATTTGCTCTGAACCGAATCAAATTGGGAAGGGATTTTGTTTTATAAACTTTATAGAAGAATCATTAAAGTTTTCCCAAAATAGTTGAAATGTGGCAATTTTAAGCGCTGGCTTATTACTGTCACTTTTTTTTTTATCAATGAGTATTATTCACCTCACAACTTCTTCCTCACTCTGCTTTCTTCAGAATGTGGGATAAATATTTTCTTTAAAACAAAAATATTTTTAAATACTTTTACCTTTGCATTTCTTACTAGGGAGTGTATTGTATTGAGTCTGCTTTCTCGACATGAATTTGTTTCTCTTCAAGGATTCCACCTTCACAATTTCACTGGAGGTTCTTAAGAGAAATTCCTCTGCATGCAACCAATACTTCATGGATTTTTCAAATCTAACTCACAATCAACCATGTATTTTTACGCATTTTTATCCGCATACATTGTTCTTTGTTTACCAACAATATTTCTCAAAAACTCTCAAGGATTGTATGGGATTTGATCCTTAATTCCTGGAATTTTGTCAATAACTATGTGAAATAGAAACACATTTAGTGTATTTTTTTTATAAATAATGATCATAGACACAACATGGCCAAGGATTTATTACGCATGGACAAACACTTCTTATGGAAAACGATAAAAAAAAAAATTGGAGGCATTTTGCTAGATGATTGCTTGGGAAGCCTAGGATGTTATGATGTCTAACCTCTCAGGGATTGGAAACTGTCAAAAATTTTATTATGTGAACCCCATTTTTTTTATAGATATACCCAATAACATATAAGTAGAGTCAATAATAACTGGTCTTTCAAAATTTCAACCATTTGTAGCAGAGACGTTGAGAATAGGAAGCTCAGGTGTACGCTCTAATTTATCTTTTTAATTTTTAATATTTTTTATTTTTTATTTATGTCAGCTAGTATAATGTGACAGGATCTCCCCCATACTGGATTGTAGAGAACCTCGCTTGTCTCGGTGCAATTACATATCCGCTTAAAAAAAATTAAACTAGCATAGAGCCATTTTAAACCTAGTTCTATGAATTATCCAAATAGTAAAAAAATGTACAGATCAAGAAATTACATCCCTTTTGATACTTGATAGATCTAAGATTTAAATGGATCTTGATACCACACTCCCTATTTAAAATAAAAAGTGTCAATATATCCATGCTGAATTTCAGAATCCCTTCAACCACAACAAATAGTGATAGTTGTCACATATAAGAGTAGGAAATTAAACAGAGATCCTTAAAGATCTCATCTACGAGGCTAGATTCTGAACATGTGGAATTGCAGAGACCATTTTATGCTACACAATAAGTAAATTACAATGTGAGGTTGTCACAGAGAAATGTGGTGGAACTTGTCAATACTTTTCAGCATTTGGAGCTACTCGAATCTGATCTGCTCCATACCCTCTCCGACAAAAAAATTTATAACTCAGATTTTCCTCATCTCCAATGAATTACCAATATGTCAAAAAGTCTTGGAAGAATAAATTTCTTAACCAAGTTTCGAATGATCTGGTTTCACTTATATCACACATATGTTATGATGCTTATATTAGTCTAATCAATTACTGTTCAATTAATGGCGGGAAATGTTCCTTCTTGGATTACTATCGAAACTGGAATTTTATTAAGGGAAACACTTAAACCAAAATTGATATAGGTTAAGAAAAATTGCAAGCGTTTCAAAACATTTAGAATCAGTAACTGTCCTTTAGGTGTAGGAATTAGGGCGACTATGAGAGAAAAATGAATTAAAATAGTTTGAAACTGCTCTCATCTTTTGAAATTGTGCCTTTGGAGGGAAATATTTTAAGCATTATGTTAGGCTTAAGTCGAAATGTATGGGATAAAATGAACAGAAATTATAAAGGCCTTTTGAGTGGATATGGTATGGAATTCTATGCCCTTTTGGTTAAGATCAAGGGGATTCAGTTCTATAAAATCACACAGTACTTTAATTTAACCTCATATGTAAAGAAGACAATGTTGGTATTGGAAACAAGCCCACAAGGTGATGTGTAGGGTTAGGTAAAGTTTCCAGGTTATGTACTAAAAATAAAAAAATTAATTGGTTTATTTTTATTTTTATGTTGGGTCATAAAATAAAAAATTGTATCCATCTCAGTGCTTGATAGATCTGCGTTTTGGATGGGTCTATGCTAGTTACTAGCAATATGCCCATTTGAATGGGTAGTCGTGCATCACACTGTTGGTCACTCTATATGCTAGTTAATTGAAACTGTCATGTAGAATTCTCAATATAAATTGTCAACCCAAGGAAGTATTTTTATTTCAAAGATAATTCACACTGTCTATGCTTAAACACTAAGTAGTTGATGAACTGAATACACTGTCCTACCTATCTGTTTAGTCAAACTCCTCCCATAATTAAACTGATCTAAACTACCTATCTAAGAATTCATAATTGCAATTACCTTCCTACAACTTCAATCCATCAATAAATGGTTCATGAAATAAATATCTATACTTACTTTTGCAAGAAATTAAATCCTAACGTACTAGACTATATGCAGATCCATCATGACTAGTTTAATCCAACCTTAATCTAGAAATGGGAAACAACAGGAATTGAACCAAACAACTCTCAGCTATAGTCTAACTAAATGAACAGCTTGAGAAAGACAAGTAATTGAAAGGAACTAAGGAAGAGCTTGACTATTATAGCTATCACACTTGTGCATAAAAGAAATTAACCTACACAGTTGACTCTCACACCACATTGTTGCAGCTTAAAGGAAATGCAAATACTGAATATTCAAGGAAACACAGTGATTGAACATTACTGTTGTATCTACTTAAAATAATGCATCTAATGTAACTTCTACACCACACAACCAAGTAATCAAAACATCTAATTAACTCGATGATCTCTATGGGAAGGTGGGCCCAGCCTTTGAACAGAGACACCAGAACTAACACAAGTTAAAACAAAGAGATATAAAGAATCTTTCTCCTTATATTAAAATGGTGGAATGAAAGTACAGTCTCCAATACAACTTACATAGTAAAATATGATATCAACCAACCCCTCGCTCCAAATGTTTCCCAATACTTATACATCAACAATCGTAACCCTCACCCACTAATATAGGGCTGCCATGAAGAACTACGATCTTCAGACAGCCCTGTTACATGCATTGTTACAGCTGTGGGTTGGATTAAATGAAAGCAAAGAATATAGGAAACTCTGTTGCTTGAGCTAGTAAAGAATAATAGAACCAATTTAAGATATTCCACGTTAGCTACATCTACTTTAAGCAGTGGCATGCTCTTGCAGCTAATCCTGTTATGGCCATACCTATTACATCTCACATGGAATGATTTCCCTTGGTTGAACCCTACGTGTAGATATGAGATTGATAGGTCACAACTGGCAATGAATGTTCATCTCTTCTTTGGACCAATCGGACTGCTACACATGTATTCTTTCACAACTTGAACTATCTTTGTAAAATCACAACAGGTTAGCATAATTCAAGAAGCGAAGTCCTAATTATAGCAATCATAAGCATTAATAAGATGAAACAATAACTAATCATACATGTGAATAATCAGGGCTCAAGTGAGGAAAGATCATTTGTTTGGTGCATGGTGTGGGGTCTGACAAGGAAAAAAGGGCATAGTAGGTGTGGTCAAAAAGGGGCATTTTTGGGCCCAGCATCTCCCCCCAACTATCCTGTTGCATGTCCTCATGCAACAACCTCCATTAGTTTGAATCTAATTCTTGAACTGAACTTTGTTCATGAAGAGAGGAGAAATTGTAAGAGAGCTCAGGTTGTACTCTCCCATATAGATATCCATTGTTGGAAACCCAATATGTCCAGCACTTCCTTTCCTCTACTTTTGTCAATGAAAAATACTCCCTATATGGTTTTCCTGGCCACCAAATAAGTGGAAATTTGAACTTGAGTCCCAACCAGTTGACTCCAGTCTTCCTTATGCAGTACACATATCCCTCGACCCTATGGAGCGCATGTTTGAAGTTTTTAAAGTAGCAAGGGTCCCTTCTCTTCAATGCTGCAAGAGAAACCTACCATCTATGCTTACTTCCTTCCAAATCCAAGTGTTGCTGTTTGGAAATATGGTTGACATAGGTGGAAATGGCCTGTTATTGAATTTCAATCATCTGCTGAGTCTGGATGGAATATGTGAGCCTCTATTTATGAAGAGCAAGGATAATGCACGGAGACTGAGGTTCACTCCAAATACAAATATTAGAGTTAGTCTCATTCTGAGAAACTATATGAAAGGAATTCTCCCATTGCAAATGGTTCCTGACAAAAGAAGAAAAATCCCTCAGCTGGACATCTCCTAGGTGAGGAGCATGATTTGAATATAGGTCCAGGGGGCAAGCCATTTCATGTAAATGAATTTCACACAAAATATTCTGGTTGGTGAAGCTACTTTCCATAAAGGTTTCCAAAAACTGGGCAGAAGATGCCACTTCGTAAGGTATCCCTTCCTTTAATTACTTCAACTTAAACGAAGTGAAATGTTCATATAAAAATACAGGATAAGAGGGATATGGAGCTCTAGAGCTCATCAATTCACGGGAGAGAATGTATAGTTGGTATTTTTCCTTTTGCATGGACTTGAATTTCTTCAACTCCTTCAATTCTTTCTGCACTTCTTCCCAACAGAAATTCTGGAATATTAGCTCTTCTTCCTATGCTCAACAAGGGGAACCATCCCTTCGTGACATCTATCCACCTGACCTTTCCATTTATTTAGTTCTATTTTTAGCAGTGAGAGTTCTTCTATTAGACCTTGAATCCTTCCCTCTCCTGCATCCTTCTCCTCATCAAAATCTGAATTGACAAATTCCTAGGAATATTGCATCCATACCTTACTACCCAATGTTTCATCCTGGTTGTTCTGAATCAGAATTGAAACAACTTCCTATTCTGCCAATGGTCCAACAACTTCTGCCTACAAGGGTACTTCTGCAATCAATTCTAAGGATGTTGGTTCTTGTGTAACAACACCTTTTTCCTGAAACCCCTTTTTGTAAACTTCAACAGCCAATTGTGAATATGTTGGATTTTCTCAACCTCTAGCTCACTCACTTCCATTTGAGTAGCATCCTCAACAAACATTTCCAGGGTTGTTGGTTCTTGTGTAACAATACCATGTGACTAATATTGTAATTGCTCATGTTCCCTTACCTCTATATCGGGGACCATTTCCACTTATGGTTCATCTTCACCCCTTGCAGATGTTTCTTTCTCTTCTCTAACTACCTGTGTGGATTTTTGTGCCACAAATGCATGCACTGTGACTTTGTATCTTGATGATTAAAAATTTCTCCACAATTAGGGCAAACTACATTTTCCAATTCTTCACCTTCCTCAACCGGAAGTGATCCTTTGACCTGATCTACAGCTTCTACCAGTGTGTGCAATCTTATTTCCACCTATTTCTTGCATGTTTGCTTCCATATTTTCACTTCCTTTCATAGTGCTTGCACCTCTTCCTTCAATAGACCATTTTCAATCAAAAGTCCCTCAATTTGAGGTTCCTCTACAATAGGTTCTTGTGGGGAAGCATTTGTCCTGGGTCTCAATATGGGAAATTCAATATTTGCTTTGATGTTTTCCCATCTTGTCTACGCTGCTTCTACTGCTGTGACAGATCTAGTTCTCCTTCTCCTCACTGGTCGAGATGCTTGTATTTATTCTCTTGACCTTATTATCTTCCTTTTTGGTACACGGGTTTCAAATCTTGTAGCTAATGTAGAAGCTTTGTTTCCTATTTCAACATCTTCTCTTATCTCTACCATCTCTATTTCCTCCTCGATTAAAGTTCCCATCCATTCAAGAGAGGAATCAATGGTGAGGACCTCTTCATCTCCTTCTGTCATCATAGCTCCTACAGCCTTGAATTCAACTATCGCAGCATCCAATCCTGCTCCAGCTTCATCTTCTGCTGCTAGATCTCCTAAATTATCTATCCCATCCGTAGTGTTTGTTGCTACTACATACTCCCCTGATTCTTCTTCTTGGTCATCTAATCCTATCTCATCTTTTCCCACAACTGAATTGAAGGGACTACGGTCCTCCTTCTCTTCTTCCATTCCCTGCAACTATGCAGGTGCCTCCTCTTCTTCATGTATCTAAACACCCCACAAAAGTGTAGGTGCCTCAACTTCCTCCTCTATTGGAACACCATGCAGAAGTACAGGTCCCTGGTTTAATTGAGGTTGACCAGTAAATTATTCCCAGGTTTGGTTCCTCTAAGCTAAGGCCCTTAAGATAAGCAGTTTGATTAGGCCGTGATGGGTGACGGAGGAATATGTTTTTTGGGATGATCTTACAAATCCCGCCATGTGATGTAGGTCTTTAAATAGATAAAATGGAACATTGAGTAAAGCTATATGGCATAAATGAGATAGTAGAGGGAACTCAGAGAAATACACAGTTTGATACCTAACTTCACACATAATGTACTTCTTCAAGAACACTTCCACTTTATTCCAGGGGTGAGGTAGTGATTGTAATGCTATCCCCCTCTTCGCTTAGTCGACATGTTCACTAGCTAGTAAAAACTCCCTAAGTGTGGCAATATTGTGGGTTCTTCTTCCAAACCAGGCCCTTCCAATTTGAGGGAGGCCAGTGACCTCCACTACAATATTCTCAGTAACTTCTATGTGTAAGCCTCTGACCTCTAAGTGGGTTTCTATGAGATTTAGGGAAAACTGCAGAGCTTTTTCTTGATAAAAACCATTTAGATGTTGGAAAAACTCAGTCTAACCAGCAGCTTCAAAAATGGAGAAAACCTTAGCATTTCTTTGCAATTCTTGTGTGTTTGTAGGTTCATGTCGGGTTGGGATACCCATGTTTTTATCTCATTCTTAATTATGGTATCAATTCAACAAATTACAGGCCCAAAAGTGGAGGTTACAACACAGGGAGATGCATGAACAGATGAGGTTGGAGTTGGGAAATTTAGGAAAGTTAAGAAGGTCATAAGCAGGGAATCATTGGTAAGATTTGGCCCCAAATTAAGAAAAAGGTGATGGTGATAAGATAAGCTCGAGTACCCATTAGATTGTGTGGATTGATAGTTAACAAAGCATGGGTATAATGATAGGTATAAAAAGGAAAGCATGATTAATTTTGTTAAATATACTTAATGCTTAATCATGTAAATAATCGAAACCGTACCGTAGTAATTATGTGATGAACCATGACTTCTCAAAATAATACAGCGTGTAAAATGAAGCCATTAAATTTAAACATGATTGCGCACGTGCTACCATGATGTTTCCCCCGGTGATCCAAAAACTGTCTTCTCAACATTGACGGAAACATAATAGAAGTAGTGAGGAAAGGTGGAATCAACAAAATCATGGGCGACAGAAATTCTGGACAAATATGGAGGATTCGTAGCCCTTCTATGGATAAATATGGAGGATACGCAGCCGCAAAAGATAGGAAATCTGCTGAAATTTGGCGGAGTTGCAGCCGTGAGAAATAGGGAAAATATTCTAAAATTGGCGAAGTCGCAGCCGTGAGAACTGGGGGAAAATGCTAAAATTGGTGAGGTTGGAGTTGGGAAAATCTAGTAAAATTCATGGATTCACAGCCGCGAGAAATAGGCAAAATGGTTAAAGTTTTACGAAGTTCTAGCTGCGAGGAACAGAAAAATAGAAAAATTTTATGGAGTTGCAGCTGCACAGAATGGGGAAAATAAGCAAATTTTATGGAGTTGTAGCTGCGTGGAATGAGAAAAATAGGAAAATTTTGCGGATTTGTAGCTGTGCAGAGCGAGAAAAATAGGGAAATTTTACGGAGTTGCAACTGCACAAAAATGTTCATCATTCAAAAAAAAAATCTTCTTCAAGGAGCTCTTCCCAAAACAGGAAATTGGAATAGGGGCTCATGGTCGTCAGACCTGATCATGACCATTTCTCTTTAAGTAAATTCCTACACATATTCTTCAAAGAAAACCAATCAAGCATAAAGAAAAACAAGAATGAAAGAAAAAAACAAACATCAATTTATTTATGTACAATTTTTTTTTGTGTGGAAATCACAGTGGCTTTCTAAAGCTTGACAGGGGTAGAGAAAGAATCCTGCAGTTGCACTAACTGGTATCCCAGATCAGCTGCAACCTGTGAAATAAATGCGTCCCTTGATATTGGCTTGTGGTACAATCGTAGCCTATGGCCATTAGCAAATAATGGTGTACAGTTTTCATCGATGGTGACTAGGTGGACTATACCATTATCAAATACTTAGTCTATCTGATATGGACCCAACCATATTGTGTGAAAGTTATCTTTAAAGTCCCTTTTGAATCTTGAATCATATAATAATTCCCAGTATCCTTCACAGAAGACTTTATTCTTGATGAACCAATCGTTCCATTTGGATCGCTACTTCTGAATCAATGCTATTTGATCCACTACAACTATACATTTTTCATCGAATTCATTTAATTATTTCAATCTACTCCTTTAGGATTCTGTTACATCTATGTTTACATCCATGGTTGTCTTCAAGGTCTTGATTTTGAATTCAATGGGGAAGACAGCGCTCTTACCATACACCAAGTCATAGGGGCCCGTGGAGAAACCTATAGTATTGCGCCAAGTAGTGCAATATACCACAATACTTATAGAAGTCTGTTAGCCCAGTCTCTACAATGGCTTCTGACTATTTTGGTAAGGATAGATTCAATAACTTTATTGGTACTTTCCACCTAGCCATTGGCCTGGGATGGTAAGGTGAAGTTATCCTATGCTGAATATGGTACTTTTGTAGAAAAGCTTCTAATTTGTGTGACACAAACTGTGGTCCTCCATCTGTGATTATTTCCTTAGGTACTCCAAAACGAGTGAATATTTCCCTGTAAAGGAAATCTATTACATCCTGGTCATTGGCTTTCATCAAATACACAGCCTCCACCCATTATTTCATGTAGTTGGTGCAAACTAAAATGTAAGCTTTCTGCTTCAAGGAAGGGTTGATAGGACCAACAAAATATAAGGCCCGTTTTTCAAAGAGTTCAACCACCAACTATGGTTGAAGAGGCATTTTGTCCAATCTGTTAGGTTGTCCCATTCTCTGACAGTTGTCACAAGCCTGAACATACTTCTTTCCATCCCTGAAAACCGTTGGCCAATAGTAGCCCATTATTAACACCTTATGACCTGTATGTTTATTAGCAAAGTGTTCCCTGTAGGGCTCATCATGACAAGCCTTCAGGATACCAAAATTTTTGTCTTCTCTTACACATCTCTTGATTTCAATATCAGGGCCTGTATAGAAAAGATGACCATATATCTAGCAGTACCTGGCACTCTATTGGATGATATTCCTTTTCTCTCTTTTCAACAAATGTTCTGGAAGCTTTCCTGCAGCCAAATAGTTAGCAACATCTACGTACCGGGGGGAATGATATGATACTGCAAACAAATG
Organism: Pseudotsuga menziesii; assembly: GCA_001517045.1. NCBI lineage: Eukaryota > Viridiplantae > Streptophyta > Pinopsida > Pinales > Pinaceae > Pseudotsuga > Pseudotsuga menziesii. The sequence goes on along the minus strand of LPNX010759493.1, from coordinate 23,618 downwards.
CTCATCTGGAAAAGAATCCTCAATAGGCATGATGTCATCACTATTAGTAAAATGAGATAAAAAAATCAACAACAACATTCTCTTTTCTAGGTATGTCAATAATTGTAATGTCAAAATCCTGTAATAGTAGTAGCCATCTAGTTATCCTAGAGTTTGCAATAGGTTTATTCATTATATACTTGATGGCTGAATGGTCAGTGTGTATGAATGTGGGAAATCCAGTAATGTAATTTCTGAATTTATTAATGGAATAGACAATGGCTAGAAATTCCTTCTTTGTAATAGTGTAGTTGATTTTAGCAGGGGCCAAGTTTTTACTGATGTAGTAAATTGCATATGGAGCCTTCCCATCCTGTTGTCCTAGCACTACTGCTTTGGCAGTGTTAGAGGCATCAGAGGAAATGTGAAAAGGTGGGGCTAATTGGTCCCCCTTGAGATAGGAGCTGTAGAAAGCATCTTCTTAAGTTTGATAAATGCTATTTGGAATGCATCATTCCAAATGAGCTGTACATCCTTCATTAACAAAGTAAATAAAGGGGAAGCAAGTTTGGAAAAAAATTCTATGAATCTTCTCTAGTAACCAGCATGCCCTAAGAAGCCACATACCTCTTTCTGTATTCTAGGAGTGGGTATGTTTTCAATTACCCTGATTTTGGATGGATCTACCTGGATACCATCAGCAGAGATAAGTGACCCAAAACCACACCCTTGCTCATCATCATGTGGAACTTTCCATTGCTCAAAGATAGTTGGGTTTGCTCACAACGTGTGAAAAACTTCTCTAAATTTTTCAGCACCTCCTCAAAGTGACTTCCATACAGGGTAAATTCATCCATGAAAATCTCCATACTGTCATTAACCATCTCTGAAAACATGCTAATCAAATCTCTCTAAAATGTGGCTAATGCCTTGCAAAAACCGAAGGGAAGTACCATGTATGCAAAGGTAGCCCATGGATAGGTGAAAGTGGTCTTGTCTTAGTCCCCAGGAGCAATATGGATTTTATTGTACCCACTGAAACCATCCAGAAAGGAGAAGAACTTATTTCCAGATAGGGTATCAAGTACCTAATCATTGAAAGGTAGAGGAAATTGTTCTTTCTGTGTTTCCTTGTTTAATTCTCTATAATTTACACAGACTCTCCATTTCCCATTCTTCTTGGGTACCATCATGAGTGGAGAAACCCACTCACTGTTTGAGATCGGGTATATAAAACCTACTTCCAAGAGTTTTTGAATTTCCTCTTTCACTATGTCCCTAATATTGGGGTTCATCCTTCTTTGTGGTTGGCACACAGGTCTGGAGGCACTCTTGATGTATATGTGGGGGGTGCACATATTATAAGGAATACCATTCATATCTGTGTACTCCCAAGCAAATGCCCCCTTGTGTTGTTTCAGGAGTGTGACCAAACGTTCTAGTTCATCAGGAGCTAGGTTCGGATTGATATTCTGTGTTTTACCTAGCTCTATCCCAACTGGAATAATTTTTGAATTATTGAGTACTGGAATTATACTGGTGTCACTAACTAAATTTTCCTCTGTAATATTTTCTTATTTCTCTTCATTAAGGGTACTATTCAGGATTGTGGAAATTGAACCCAGTGATAGATTAATTTTACTCACAACAATTAACAATTGATCATGCAAAATCACTCACAAAAGAGACTGCAATTGGAGCTGAACACTAAACTGTATTAACTCAGTGTACAATATCCAACCCTGTAACATAATAGGTTTCTGAATAAACAAAATACATCAGAGATTCGAATGCATGAGGAGCAATTTGTTGGTTTGCATGGGCAGACCCAGGTTTACTGTAGTTAACCAACAACACCACTATCTCACTGGCCCTTTCAGCAACAGACCGCAGAGCGGTCTGAAGTCTCACCTGAAGTGATTCTAATGGGTTGGAAAAAAGACTCAAGTGTCTTCGACCAGGTTCTGGTGCAGCCTCGGTGCCTCGCAGCTCTTCTAGCCTGCGAGATCTCTCTCTCTCTCTCTGCGACGCGCAACCTCCTTTTACTTACGACTACTCTAGCCCTTATCACATCACCGTGCCTCGGGCTACGCGTAACTCCTTCCTACGCTGATTCTCAACCACAGCGCATCGCAGCTCCTCTGTTGGTGTGATACCGCCTCCTTACGATATCCTACCGCTGCGGCTCAGCATACTCAGTGCTACTCGCTCCGACTTACGGGACTCAATAAACAAGGGTGCTTAACTCTGCGACTCTTAACTCTAAGAGCTGAAGCATATGTAAACTCTTATACAAAATACTTAAGGGTTTCAACTTGCATTCATATTCTGTAGTGCTGTATCTGAATAACGCATACATACATTAAACTATAAACAAGGCCCATATGATAACTGATATATGCAAAAAATAAACACAACACATAAATCAATCACATAACACACGATTTTAACGTGGTTCACCTCCAGGATGGAAGTTACGTCACAGAACTGTGTTTCTATTATAGCTCAGGGGAAGGTAAACACAGTTCTACTGCACCCCATATGCAGCTCGAGATCTTCTGGGTAACTCCGCACATAGCCTGGAGCCCTTATCTCTTATATCTCTTCTCTAATCTATATTGCACCTCTTACAATATACTCTTCCATCTCTATCGATCCCTGCGGATCGTTACATACATGCTCTATGAGCCAGCTACTGGTTACAGTAAGATAACTACAGCTAATAACAGAACCAGAGCTTGGCTTCTATACAAATGACCAACTAATCAAACAACCAACCAACTAACCAATCAACCAACTAACCAACCAACCGACTAACCCTTTTACAATACAAAATATATCCCTTTATAGGCGGCCCAAAGGTCTCTCCATTACAACACTGTGGGCCTATCCCAACAGTAACCCAAAAACCCTAACTAGTGACAGTCGGCATATCTGTCCTTGAGGTATCCACTTTTCATCACACCACAGCTCTCTGCAGTCTTCCATGCTTCCCGACGCTGACCATGGGTACTGTGCACCGCTTCCCTTTTTCTGTCCTTCGTCTTCAATACCTCGGCCTCGTTGCTCCTTTTCCTTTATGAGGGTAGCTGAGCCCTCCTATATTCTCCGCTCCCTTCAATGCAGTGGGTGAGCTTTCTCTTCTCAGCTGCTCAGGTACCGTCATCTCCCTTGATTTCTCTGCCCTAAGAGTCACGGTTTCCAACTCTGCTCTGTAGCTAGAAACATGCTACGGCGTCATAGCTCCATCTTATCTCCTCTCTACCAAAACTATCTATCCACTAAACTGGTAGCTTCTTCTATAGCTGCAGGACCCTGCTCCAACACAATTCGAATCTAGCATAAAGCAGGCTTACTAAAAATAAGCAAATCCCCCATAGGTGCAAAAAGATGATCCCAAATCAGTCATGGAGCTCACGAATTAGAAAAAGGGCTTAGGCAAGCTAAAGAGTGATGAAATGAAAACTAATACATGCTTTTACAAGGAGAAAAGAGTGAAGGATGAAGAGGACAAAAAACTAGTTCACCTCACCCAGTCAAACTTTCCCTATTGCCTTAAAACACTGAAAAAGCAGGCAATAAAGCAGAAAAAGTAGAAGGGCGCCTAGGAGGCCAGGATTAAAGCAAAATTGATTCCTTGAGGTTTCCCAAGCACTACATGGGTCAAATTAGGAAATTTGGACCATTATGGATAGGTAATTGACAACTTGCATAAGGTGGGACACATGAACTAGGCAAATAAGACAAAAATAATTAAATTAATGTCTAAGGTAGTAAACTATGGGTTGATTATTATAATACCCCCCCTTAAGCCTGACTTATGAGTAATATATCAAAAAATTATAGGGCCTAGCAACAAGTCTTAGTCACCCTTTACATACTGCATGTCCATTTAAACAAGGAAAGAGGCAAAACCAACTTGGGAAAATCCTCCCTTAAACATGGACTATAAAACAAAATTTTGGAATCTTGTCTTCACTCATGCTTCACAGAATGATCAGCAATCCCCAGCAGTGATTTGAGATTGCTGAAGGTATTCTCACAAAATGCTTTGGTGAATATATCAGCTACTTGTTCTGAAGATGAACATAAGAGTAGGTGAATGGTGTCATCATGGACAAGCTCTCTGATGTAGTGCATATGGATCTCAATGTGTTTGGTTCTCTGCTTCTGAACTGGATCTTTGCATATTTGAATGGTACTCTGGTTATCATAGTAGATGGTATTTGAGTACTTTGATTCGAAACCACACTCTCCAAGTAAACCCTGCAACCATAAACATTGAGTTGCTGCATTAACAACTCCTCTGCACTCTGCTTCTGTATATGAGAGTGCAATGGCACTCTGTTTCTTGCTTGACCAGCTGATTGGCCCTTCTGCAAGCATGAACACATATCCTGATGTGTACTTTCTATCTGTGCTATCACCTACCCAATCACTGTCAGTAAATCCAATCAAATCAAGATCAAATTTTGCTTTATAGAAGATCCCATGTGTCCTTGTTCCCTGAACAAAGTTAAGGATCCTTTTGGCTGCTTTCCAATGGATCTCATGAGGATGATCCATGTATATAGAAACTACACTTAGTGCATAATAAATATCAGGTCTAGTATGTGTCAGATACAACAAACATCCAATCTATTGCCTATATAGTGTATTGTTTACCATAGGTGAAGAATCAGCTTCTTCCAGCTTCTCTCCTGAAAGGAAAGGAGCTTTGCTTGCTTTGCAATCCTTCATTTTGAATTTTTTCAGCAATTCCAAGGCATATTTGGACTGGTGCACCTTGATTCCAGCTTTGTTTTGAGCAATCTCAAGCCCCAAAAATTGACTTAAGAGCCCCAAATCTGTCATGGAGAAGGCTTGGTTCATAGCTCCTTTTAAGGAAGCAATCTCAGCCTTTGAGTTTCCTGTAATGAGGAGGTCATCAACATATAACACAATGATCATTAATGAACCATTAACTAACTTCAAATAGACATTTGGATCTAATTTTCACCGAACAAAATTCAGTGATAGCAAGAAGCTATCGATCTTGGCATACCAAGCCCTTGGGGCTTGCTTTAGCCCATACAATGACTTTCTCAACCTGCACACAAGAGAAGGGTTAGTATCAAAACCTTGATTCTGCTGCATATATATCTCTTCAGTGAGATCTCCATTTAGGAAGGCACATTTTACATCCATGTGATGTACCTCCCATTGCCTTGAGGCTACAATGGCTAAGGCTAGCCTGATGGAATCCATCTTTGCCACTGGGGCAAAGGTCTCATTGTAATCTATGCCATGAACCTGTGAGTAGCCCTTGGCTACCAATCTGGCCTTGTACTTCAGTGGTGAACCATCGGCAGCAAATTTGGTCTTATAGACCCACTTACACTGGACTAACTTTCTCCCTGGGGGAAGATCCACTAGCTCCCATGTGTTGCTCTTCTGGAGTGAGCTGAACTCCCCCTTCATGGTTGTTTGCCATATTGGATCTCCTGCTGCTTCTTCATATGTTTGAGGATCAGACTCCACCATCAAATAGAATTTTTCATCAAACATAGGATCCTTCATGCACAGACCACTCTCAAACTGAGATCTAGTCCTCCTTGGGTCATTGGGATCCCCGGCTAGCTCTCCTGCTGCATGTAGTGTATTGGCTGCCCATTTTGGCCTTGTAGGTCTATTAGGGTATGAAATAAACTCATATCCATCAGACAAATGAGAATCATCATGTTCAACAAACTCTTTACTTACTTCTTGAGGTTCAGGTGGAGAAGAGGCTTCTCCAACTTCCACTGCTGCAAGGGGTTATTCTTCAAACTGAACACACCTTTCGATGAAGGCTTTGTTTGTGCTCAAATTTATCAGTTTGTACCCTTTTGAATCTTCATAGTATCCAACAAAAATACACTCTTGGCTTTGGGGCTGCAAAGCCTTCCTCTTCTCTGTTGGAATTCTAGCCCAAGCCTTTGAGCCAAAAATCATGACATGGGTCACATCTGGCTTGTGCCTACTCCATGCTTCAAAGGGAGTCATACCATCAAGATATTTATGAGACACCATATTCTGAATATAGGCTGCATAGTTGATAGCTTTGGCCCAGTACTTTGGTGGCAAATTTTTGGGCTCCATCATGCATGTTGCCATCTCCTTCAATGATCTGTTATTCCTCTCAGCAACACCATTTTGATGTGGTGTGTAAGGGATAGAATGCTGCATCTGAATACCTGCATCTACACAATAGTTAATAAACTCAGACATGACATACTCACCACCATTTTCATATCTAAGGGCCTTGAGTTTCCTTCCAGACTGGTTCTCAACCAAAGCCTTAAAGACTTTGAATAGGCCAAAAACTTCAGACTTGTGTTTCAGGAAGTGAACCCAGCAATACCTGGAAAAGTCATCAATGAAATTCAATGCATATTTGTCCTGACTCATGGACATATGAGGGAATGGGCCAACAACATCACTATGGATCAGCTTGAGGGGTGCAGAGGTTCTCTCATGACTAGCTCTCTCAAATTTATGCTCTGGGTGTTTTCCTAGGATACAACCTTGGCAGACTCCTTTGGAAAATTTTATCTTGGGAAACCCTATGACCATCTCTTTTTCACTAAGATCATAAAGATACTTTTAATTTAGGTGGCCAAATATTTCATGCCAAATCTTGCTGGCTTCATTAGCATGAATCAAAAGAGCAGAGGGGTTTGAGTAGGGTAGGAAGTGTGAGAACATGTATACCTTTTGAGCATGATTTGCAACTCCTTTTGCAATGACTCTACCACTTGAGATCTCTGTGATCTCAACTTCATCAGGGGAGAATATGACTTTCTTAGGAGACCCAGTGTGGGTCATTTGGTACACTGAAAAGAGGTTGGAGGCAAGACCAGGCACATACAAGAAATTACTGAACTGACCATGATCAAGATCAATCCTCCCTTTGCCCAAACTTTTAGTGAGAGAGTCATCTCCCAATACTATAGGTGGTCCTTTCGACATGTAAAGTGAGGATAAGGCCTCCTTGGTCGAAACCATGTGTCTTGAAGCTCCAGAATCAATGATAAAACTGGGTGAGCTTGATGTGCCAGCAACCAATGCATGAACTCTCTCTCTGTCATCTGAACTTGATCCTCCTTCTCTCTTCTTTGAGATTTCTGGAAGGGAGATGCCATTCTTCTCCAAGAGTTGGGTCAGCATATCTATTTTCTTCTTCATACAAGAGCTTTCAGTGTGATTTACCTTATTGCACTATGTGCACTTGCTCATTTGACCTTTGTTTTTCTTCTTCTGGTAGTTCTTCTTGGAACCCTGTGGCTCCTCCGAAGACTGTTTCTTGTCTCTCTTTTTCTCAGGTGTCTTTTTAGCTTTCTTTTTGCTTTTTGAATCCACCTTAGAATCTCTAGCAATCAGAGCTTGATCTTTGGATGGTTTGATGGTGCCCATCATTGCCAGCTTATCCTGTTCTTGTGTGAGCGATTCCATGAAATCTGCAAGGCTAGGCATCTTCCAGGTTCGAGCTGTCAGATTTGTGGCATAGAAGGTCGAAACAAACACTGAATAGTCAGGGCCTAGCTTTGAGAGAATGGCCAGGATGATCTGATCATCCTTCTTTTCGATCCCACACTGTTTCAGTTGCAAAACAAGTGCTTTGAACTTGGAGAAATATAGCTACAGGGATTCAAAGCTATTTGGACTCAGAGAAATCAGCTCATTTTTTATTTAATGTCCCCTCATCTCATCTGTCTTTCCAAAAAGATAAGAAATCTTTTCCCATACTTCATCTAGTGATGTCAATCCATCAAGATGGAAAAGGAGGTCTCTGGAAATACTCAGACACAGGAGACCATAGGCCTCATCCCTCCTGTTGTGCCTTTTAATCTTCTCTACAGCTGCATTGGGCTCTGCTTTTATTTCCATAGTCACCCTGTAGAGGCCTTTCACTCTCAACAGTATCTCCATCTCGGCTTTCCATTTAAATAAATTGAAGGGAGTCGAGATAGTTTTCTGTGATTGATCCATAGCTTAGAAAATCTGTCCCAGCTGTCAGTAGAAGGATCCCAGTCACTGATGTCGAAATTGCAAAACAATTTTGAAGGAGAGAAATCAATCTACAATGGCTCTGATACCATGTGTAAATTGAACCCAGTGATAGATTAATTTTACTCACAACAATTAACAATTGATCATGCAAAATCACTCACAAAAGAGACTAAAATTGGAGCTGAACACTAAAATGTATTAACTCAATGTAAAATAGCCAACCATGTAACATAATAGGTTTTTGAATAAATAAAATACATCAGGGATTTGAATGCATGAGGAGCAATTCGAATCTAGCATAAAGCAGGCTTACTAAAAATAAGCAAATCCCCCATAGGTGCAAAAAGCTGATCCCAAACCAGTCATGGAGCTCACAAAGTAGCAAAAGGGCTTAGGCAAGCTAAAGAGTGATGGAATGAAAACTAATACATGCTTTTACAAGGAGAAAAGAGTGGAGGATGAAGAGGACAAAAAACTAGTTCACCTCACCTAGTCAAACTTTCCCTATTGCCTTAAAACACTGAAAAAGCAGGCAATAAAGTAGAAAAAGTAGAAGGGCGCCTACTAGGAGGCTAGGAATAAAGCAGAATTTATTCCTTGAGGTTTCCCAAGTGCTACATGGGTCAAATTAGGCAAGTTGGACCATTATGGATAGGTAATTGACAACTTGCATAAGGTGGGACACATGAACTAGGCAAATAAGACAAAAATAATTAAATTAATGTCTAAGGTAGTAAACTATGGGTTGATTATTCTAACACCAATAGACATGCATATTGACAGATGTAGGCTCACTGATGAAACTATTGATGGCATCATCCTCTATTTCATATTTGAAGGTTAAGGCCTTCCCTATCGTTAACATCAGCTGAACCCCGTGTTCCTCCTCTGGCTACATCCAAAGCAAAGTTTCAGCTTCTAAGCTCATTCTGGATGGAGGGTATAAGGTAAGAACTTTCATTCCAGTTCCATATGAGATGATCATAGACCCGGACGGATAGCTAATGTAAGCATATGCTGTGGCTAACTAAGGTCTTCCCGGGATCAGCGGGTGTCCCCCCAACTGTGACCTTAGCTGCAACACCACGAATTCTGTGGGGTATTCCCACAAATTGACTGAGATAACGAGGTCATCCAAGAATCCCTTGGGTTTGATGGTGGACCTATCGGTGAGTTCTAGAATGGTAGGTTTTGGCTAGAGGTTGGTGAGCCCATGTTTTTGTACAGTTTCTATATTCATAACGTTAATAGCTGTGCCTAAATCAACCAAAACATTTGGTATTTGAGTGTTCCCAATCTATACTATGATAGTGGGGTTCCCAGGATCATTGTATTTGGCTAAGGGGATCTTTCCCATGACCAGTTCAGAGAGTTTTCCTAGAACATGGATAGTGGGAGGGTCCCTAGGTTTCCTTATACAAAGGTCCTGGAAAGTCTTGGCATAGATAGGCACATCATCCAGGGCTTGTAGCAGTAGCATTTCAACATAGATATTTTTCAACTCTCCTAAGAGTATTAATCTGTCACAGTAATCTAGGAACTAAAACATAGTCTCCTAAGAGATTTCAGACAATTAAGCATGAAAATGGCATAATGGTGCTTCAATTAGAGCAAGAGCTCTATATAATAAATGAATAATGAATAATACAATACAATTATTATGTAATATGCATGAATTACAAGACAATTCGACTTCTTAAGGAGGTCATTCGAATTGAATGAATGGGTGTAGCTTAACTGACTATAAGCCACATTAAATACACCTAGTTAACCAACTGATCAAGTCCAGATTGACTCAACTGAGTTCTAACTGAGGTCGAAGTGCAATGGATGATAGAGTCTAACTGAAAGTAGCTCAGACACATGTCACTGCATGCCAACCAACAAGTGGTAGCACATCATTAACTCCAATGAACCCCGATGAGGTTAACTAAAGTCATACTGGTAATCAGAGGTGGTTGGAGGCACCCTAGTTGAATCCAGTTCATAAATATTAATAAAAATAATAAATATAATAAATGGAGGCACCTTCACCACTTAGCTTAACTGATTGTAACAATCAGTTAGCAATTAGGTGCATTTATGACACTCAGATCACCCCCGGAGTGCTCCTTGTTTGAAGGAGGAAGCTAAGTTAGCCTCCCCAAATGAAAGAGAAGGCTTAGTTTTCCTCCTTCACTGAAGGTAGGTGTGGGTGTACTCATGCTGATGTCATAGTGTGCTCATCTGATGCCGATTAATTCAATAAAACTTAGTATAGTGGTTTAATAAGGCCAAATTGACCAAATTAAGTGTGCATGTTGGGTAAATGTCTCCAACACCCCCCCTTAAGATATACTCAGGAGAAGTAAAATAAAGTGCATGAAAATGATAGGGCCCCAGCAACAAATTCCATAAGTCACCCTTTACAATAATGTAACTCAAACAATGCTCAAAAATAAATTTGAGGAAGAGAGGGAAAACCCAGTGGGAAAAACCCCCCCTCAAGCTGAACACTGAAAGTAATGTGATCACCCTAATGAACTCACCCCCAATAGTGAACAGAGGTAAGTGAACTTCTTTTTTGAAAATCTCTTGGTGAAGATGTCTGCAATCTGCTCATTAGTAGGGCAGTATTGCATAATCATGGTTTTGTCATGCACTAATTCCCTGATATAGTACATGTGTATCTCTACATGCTTGGTACTCTTCCTAGTAAGTGGATCTATGGATATCTTAATAGAACTTTGATTGTCTTAAAATAGGATCGTGTACAAAGTACTACCAAGATCAAACTCTGAAAGAATGCCTTGCAACCAAACAGCTTGGATGCAAGCATTCACCGCTCCTCGGTACTCGGCCTCTACTGAAGACAATGCTAGGGAGGCCTGCTTTTTTCTAGAAAAACAAATGATGCCACCACCAAACATGAATACATATCTGAAATTAGACTTCTAATCAATAGAATCACCCACCCAATTGGAATCTGTGTAACCAACCAGCTCTAGCTCGGATTCTGCAACATAGTGAATGTCGTAGGTCCTGGTTCCCTGAATATACTGGAGGATCCTCTTAGATGCCTTCCAATGAATATCATGAGGTTACTACATGTAACTTTACACAACATTCATGGAATAACAGATATCAGGTTGAGAATGAATCAAGTAGAGCAAGCTACCTATCAGTTGTCAATAAATGGTAGTCCATGGGAGGTGTACTTTTTCCTTCTTCAAGGCTGATCCCTGAAAGGTAAGGGAATGGATCAGCCTTACATTCAGCCATGTTAAACTCTACTAACATGTATGATATGTATTTGTACTAAGTTACCATTATCCCATCAATTTGTTTCTCAATTTTGAGCCCCAGAAATTACTTCAAGAGCCCCAAATCGCTCATTTCAAATGCGTTGTGGAGAGCATTTTTGATGACTGAAATAGAAGTAACTATGCTAACTGTAATTGGTAAGTCATCAAAATAAAAAACAGTAATAATAAAATTACCATCATACTGTTGTATATACATATTCAGATCTAATTACACCTTTGGAATTTTTTTGAGAGAAGGAAAGCATCCATCTTGGAATACCACTCTCTTGGGGCCTATTTTAACCCGTATAGTGACTTCTTTAGTTTGCAAACCAAAGATAAATCAGAAATGTATCCCTCAATATGATTCATGTGTATCTCCTCATTAATATCTCCATGTATAAATGCATACTTTACATCCATATGATGCACTTTCCAGTGCTTAGATGCAGAAATTGCCAAAACTAGGAGGATGGAGTCCATTTTTGCAACTGGTGCAAAAGTCTCATGGTAGTACAAAAATTAGACCTGGGAGAACAATTTTTATACCAGCCTTGCCTTATATTTTTAGGTTGTTCCATCATCAGAAACCTTATTCTGAAACACCCGCTTGCATTGAACCAATTTCCTCCCCGGAGGAAGAGAAACTAGCTCCCAAGTAGTGTTTTTCTGAAGAGAATTCATCTCTTTGTCCATGGCAGATTTCCATCTCAGATCCTTTCGAGAATGGTAGTAAGACTTAGGATCTGAAATTATAATTAAATAAAAATATTTGTACATAAAATAATCAGGACAAGAGAGTGCAATACCTTCTCTTTGGAAATCAGACTGGGTTTTCCTTGGATCATCCAGATTTCCAATGTTATCTCCTACGGAGGAGAGTGTCTATCGAGCCCAAGTTGGGAGATGGTTTTGTACTTCAGGTTCTAATTCAAAATATGATATTTTATTTTCACTAATATCAGAAATCATAGGATCCAAATCAAGTTCATCACCCCCAATTTCATCATCCAAATATTCAGTAGAATAGGAAGGAAATTCAACAGTTTTCTCCTTACGAGTTCTACCTCCTGAAGAGGCTCATCGAACATGACACTTCTTTGAATGATGATCTATTTTGTTCTGATATCCAGTATCTTGAAACCTTTAGAATCATCAGTATATCCAATAAATATACATTTTATGCTTTGTGGTTGCAAATCCCTCCTTTTATCAAGCGGAATTCGGGCCCATGCACTGGACCCAAACACCCTCAAATTCAACACATCCGGCTTGTGTCCAAAGTATGCTTCAAAAGGGGTCTTCCCTTTCATGGATGAGTGTGACACTCTGTTCTGAATATATTCTGCAGCATGCATGGCTTCAGCCCGCAAATTTGCAGCCAATTTCTTTGATTCCAACATACAAGTGGTCATCTCCTTGAGAGACTGATTCTTCCTCTCCGCTACACCGTTCTATTGGGGAGTGTAGGGAACTGGATGATGGATCTGAATACCACTTTGGGAACATATATGTAGTAACTCATTACTGATATAATCCCCATCATTATCTTATCTCAAAATCTTGATCTTTTTTCCAAATGCATTCTTAATCAAAGCCTTCAATTCAGTGAATTTTTCCAAGACTTCCGACTTCTTTTTGATAAAAAAAGACCCATGTGTATCTGGAAAAGTCATCAATGAAATTGAGAATGTACCTTGATCCATTCATGGATGTGATAGGCATGGGACCATTGATATCTAAATGTATCATTCCCAATATGCATGATGCTTGGCTTGCCTTCCCCCGATCGAACTTATGCGCAGGGTGCTTGCCAACAAAATAGCCCTTGCAAATTCTAGTGGTCTCTTGGATGACCAGGAGGTCTTCAACCATAGAATTCTTCTGTAATTTCTGCAAGTATTTAAATTTTAGGTGGTCGAGCCTCTCATGCTATATTCTATTGACCTCATTTCCATGATTCAGCAATGCAGTGGCCTTTGCATCCACCACAAAATGGGAGAACTCGTAGGCTTTTGCATGATGATTTTCAAGGCCTTTTGCTACAAGTTTTCCAGATGCAAGTTCTGTGATCTCTACATCATCCAGGCTAAAGGAGACTGTCTTGTGCACTCATGTATGTGTCATTTGATAAACACTTAGGAGGTTTGATTCAAGATATGGTACATACAGAACATTGGAAAAATAACCATGCTCAAGATCTAGAGTACCATGTCCTTCGGATATGATTGTGGAGTCATCTCCCATGTGGATGGGAATGGATTCACCGGTCTCCAAATATGAGAAAGAGTGTCTTTCAACCATAATGTGATTCAAAGCTCTAGAATATACCAAGAGTGCTTTGGAATTTGAAGTGCTTGCCATGAGAGCATGACCTCTTTCATGCTGTGGTTCCCGATCTTGCTGATCTCTCCTCCAAAATATTTTCAGAAGATTGATGCGATTTTTCTCAAGAGAAGTAGCTTCATCCACTTTCTTTTTTATGCAAGCATGTTCAAGGTGGAATCCCTTCCCACAGTATGAACACTTGACTTTTTCCTTTCCATGATTCCCTTTGCGTTTGTTCTTCTTTGATCCAGAAGGTTCTTCATGCTGCTGGTTTTCAACTTTTGGCTTAGGAGCTTTGAATTTGGTTTATTGGTTCTTTTGCTTCTTTCCTTTACCCTACAGATCTTTGGGCCAAGAAACATACAGGTCTTGATCACGGGAGGATCTAATGATCCCCATTTGGACAAGCTTATCATGTTCACTTGTTAGGGACTCAATGAAGGAATTGAGTGAAGTAATATTCCATCCAGGGGTTGTGAGCTTCCCCGCATGGAATGTAGAGATAAACAATGAATAATCAGCTCCAAGTTTGGATAGTATGGAGAAGATGAGTTGATAATCCTCCTTCTCCACCTTACACTGCTTCAATAGTAAGACAATGTGCTTGAACTTTGTGAAAAAATCATTTAAGGTCTCGAAATTGAAAGGTTGGAGAGACATCAACTCGTTTTCAAGTTGGTATACTCTCAAATCATCCTGTTTTCCATACAGGGTGTCCAATTTGTCCCAAATTTTCTTTGGAGTCTTCAATCCCAACAGATGGAAAAGAAGATACTAGGAAATAGAGAGGCACAAGAATTTGAATGCTTCATCTTTCTTGTTCAAGAATCTAGCTTTTTCTATCACATGAGTAGGCTCTTCTTCAGTGTCCATAGTGAACCGATAGAATCCTCTAGCACGTATCTAGATCTCCATATCTCCTTTCCAAGAATGGAAATTAAACAGAGTCAAGAGTTTGACGAAAGAATCCATCTCAAACTACTGTAGAGAATGCTTTCATGTATTAAAACCTGCAAATCACAAAAAAAGGGGCACCATAAGGTCGAACATCTTGCACATTTTAGGCTTTCATCACAACTATCATAGTTGATCAAGCAAGCTTGATCAACAATTCCTTAACTTGGGGTATTAAGTGGTAAGCCTTGGCTTCTGGTGCAGTGCTGGATTTTTGAGCTTTTGCTCAATTTTTCATTCAAGATCTATCAAAAACCATGTTTTTGAGAGATGTGAGCTCCATCCTGCCATGAGCTCTGATACCATATTAATCTATCATAGTAATCTCAGGACTAAAACATAGTCTCCTAATAGATTTCAGACAATTAAGCATGAAAATGGAATAATGGTGCTGCAATTGGAGTAAGAGCTCTGTATAATCAATGGAGAATG
The DNA here is from genome assembly GCA_001517045.1 of Pseudotsuga menziesii. NCBI lineage: Eukaryota > Viridiplantae > Streptophyta > Pinopsida > Pinales > Pinaceae > Pseudotsuga > Pseudotsuga menziesii. The sequence continues at coordinate 8,610 of LPNX010759493.1, read as the reverse complement.
AATAATACAATAAAATGATCATGCAAGATGTATGAATTCCAAGAAAATTTGAATTCCCAAGGAGGCCATTCGAATTGAATGAATGGGTGTAGCTTAATTGACTGTAAGCCACAGTAAAAACACCTAGTTAACCAACTGATCAAGTCCATATTGACTTAACTAAGTCCTAACTGAGGTCAGAGTGCAATGGATGACTAAGTCTAACTGAAAGTAGCTCAGAAACATGTCACTGCATTCCAACCAACAAGTGGTAGTGCATAATTAACTCCAATGAACCCCAATGAGGTTAACTGAAGTCAAACTGGTCATCAGAGGTGGTTGGAGGCGCCCTAGTTGACTCCAGTTCATAAATATTAATAAAAATAATCAATATAATGAATGGAGGTTCCTTCACCACTTAGCTTAACTGATTGTAAAAATCAGTTAGTAATTAGGTGCATTTATGACACTCAGATCACCCCCGGAGTGCTCCTTGTTTGAAGGAGGAAGCCCAGTTATCCTTCTTGAATGGAGGAGAAGGCTTAGTTGGCCTCCTTGACTGAAGGTAGGTGTGGGTGTGCTCATTCTGATTTCATAGTGTGCTGATCTGATGCTGATTAAGTTAATCAAACTTAGGATAGTGGTTTAACAAGGCCAAATTGACCAAATTAAGTGTGCATGTTGGGTAAATGTCTCCAACAAAGAGGTTAAACTAGGGTTGTTCCACTACTTTCTGTAGTGTCACTCTTTTAGGGTATGGAATTTCTCTAATTAGTTGTGTGGGATACGTTTCAATAATTGTTTCTCTTTGTGTTTCAGCCGATGTCTTGGTAGGACTTTCAACATCCTTAATAATGGGGATTGTTGCATTGGATGAGTACTATTGGTTCATCCTTTATTCAGACACAGAGGATGGAACATACTCAATGACTAAATGCTCCAATACTCTCCCTGATCGTAAGTGTATGTCATTACTGGGAACTAGAGTAATGGAGTAAGTGGGCATGCTAGTAATCTCAAACTGGTGGACTACTTCATTGTTTGGTTTGGGGCTAGGTTGAGAAAGGAGCTTTGTTCGTATAGGCATATTAGGTGCAACATTGTTCTGGAGTTATAGTTGCTGTTGCTGATACTATTGGTATGGCTGAGGGTATTGTTGAGTAGGAAACTATTGATGTTGAAACTATGGAGGAGGTTGGTTATGAGGAAACTGGTTTCCAAGATGGGAGTTCCTCCACCCAGGAAACCAAGAAGTCTATTGGTTTTGTGGTTGTTTGCAAGGGGTCCAGGACTTGAAATTCTACATAGGAGGTTGATAAGGATGCCATTGATGGTTGGAATAAGGTGAAGGGAATTATGTATTCATGTGATGCATATTATTCCAATTATTCATATTATTCAAAAAGAGAAATGAATCTGGATTCATACCTTGGTTTCGAGGTTGCCAAGGATTCTTCTGGGAAATGAAGTAGGATAGTTCCACATCTGGAGTTGATGCCTGGAGAACTGCTTTCATTTGAGGTAGTGAGGGGAATTCCTTTGTATCATGGTTCAATTCACAAAGCTGGCACACTTCCACCTTATCAAGTGGACACTCCTTCATGGGGTGCTTCTTCCTACGTCTAGGGCAGAATACACTAAGTGTTAGATCTTCTACTACTTGCTTCTGCTTCACCCTCAAGACATCTATTTCTAAGGAGATGGAGCTCATCATATATTTCTTGAATTTCTCAAGAAGGTTTCCAATTTCTACTCGGGTGGCTCCTCCATTAGATGACTTATGTTTTCTGTCGAATATATATCGTTCCAATTTGTCCTGTTTGTTGGTCATGGAGGATCCTCTGGAATACCTTCTGCATAATTCAATACTATTTTCAAAGCCTTTCCTTCAAGATAACCCACTTTCCCAGCAGGTTCAACATTCATAGGAAGACTTCTCTAATCCCACGAAGTAGGATAATATTGAGCACATCTATCCTCTCAAAAATTACCACAGGTTCTAATAATTACCACCTCTCATTCACTTTATCCCACAGCACTAACTCTGTCTTTGTTCACAGGGACACTTGATGGTGTCGCAGCTCCCCCTGCATTCTCCACTATGGAAACTTATGCTTCCACCCTGGGGGTAATTGGTATTCTTCTGAAAAATGATCCCTGATGGCCAGCTCCAGTAGAGGAATTTGTTTTCAAAACCAGATTTTCAATGAATGTTCTTTTTCCCAGTGTTTGATTGCTTTCACAACCTCAACCACCTGCAATGTTAGTATTCTGGGGAGTTCTGGGGATTCTAGGAATGTCACTTTATACACTCCTCATATTCATGCAACCCAAACATGAAAACTTTAAAACTAAAGAAAAAATAACAGTTGCAACTACTACGATGTCTAATAATCACCTTCCACGACAACGACACCAAAATGTTGGTCACTCTATATGTTAGTTAATTAAAACTATCATGCAGAATGCTCAATATAAATTGTCAACCCAAGGAAGTATTTTTATTTCAAATATAATTCACACTGTTTGTGCTTAAACACTAAGTAGTTAATGTATTGAATAGACTGTCCTACCTATCTGTTTAGTCAAACTCCTCCCATAATTAAACTGATCTAAACTACCTATCTAAGAATTCATAATTTCAATTACCTTCCTACAACTTCAATCCAGCAATAAATGATTCATGAAATAAATATCTAGACTTACTTTTGCAAGAAGTTAAATCCTAACATACCAGACTATATGCAGATCCATCATGACTAGTTTAATCCAACCTTAGTCTAGAAATGGGAAATAACGGGAATTGAACGAAACAACTCTCATCTATAGTATAACTAAATCAGCAACTTGATAAACACAAGTAATTGAAAGGAACTGAGGAAGAGCTTGATTGTTACAGCTATCACACTTGTGCACAAAAGAAATTAACCTACGCAGTCGACCGTCACACCATGCTCTTATAGCTTAAAGGAAATGCAAATACTGACTATTTGAGGAAACACAACAATTGAAAATTATTGTTGTAGCTACTAAAAAGAGTGCATCTAATGTAACTTCCACACCACACAACCAAGTAATCAAAAAATCTAATTAACATGACAATATATGTGGGAAGGTGGGACTAGCCTTCAAACAGAGACGTTGAAACTAACAAAATTTAAAACACAGAGATCTGTAGAATCATGCTCTTTATATTAAAATGGTGGAATTAAAGTACAATCTTCAATACAGCTTACATTGTAAAATATGATATCAACCAAGGTTTGGCTCCAAATGTTTCCCAATACTTATACATCAACAATCGTAACCCTCACCCATTAATATCGGGCTGCCATGAAGATCTATGATCTTCAGGAAGCCTTGTTACATGTGTTTTTATAGCTGTGGGTGGGTTTAAATGAAAGTAGAGAATATAGGAAAATCCGTTGGCCGAGCCAGTAATGAATAACATAACTAATTTAAGAGATTCCCTGTTAGTTGCAGCTACTTTAAGCAGTGGTGCACTGTTGCAGCTAATCCTGTTATGACCATGCCTATTACAACTCGTGTGGAATGATGAACCATGGTTGAACCCTGCATGTAGAGATGGGATTGATAGGTCACACCTGGAAATGAACGTTCATCTCTTCTTTGGACCATTTGGACGGTTTCACCTGTATTCTTTCATAGCTTCAAAAATCTTTGTAAAATCACAATGTGTTAGCATAATTCAAGAAGCAAAGTCCTAATTATATCAATCATAAGCATTAATAATATGAAACAATAACTAATCATACCTATGAATATTCAGGGATCAAGTGAGGAAAGATCATCTGTTTGGTGCATGGAGTGGGGTATGGCAAGGAGAAAAGGGCATAGTAGGCGTGGTAAAAAAGGGGCATTTCCAGGACCAACACACACACCATGCAAGCATTTCATGTCATCCATTTAAAGGATCTAGATATTTTGGAATTGCAGAGATTCAGGTTTTTAGAAGCCAAAATACCTCTGAGTGAGGGTGATCCCACTATAGTCCTCATAGCCAATGGGGATGTGGTTTGTGAATCCAACCTGGTCCTTCTTAAACACTATTTCTGCAATTTTGACTACACCAAACTAATAGGCACTAGGAAGAGGATTCATCTCCCATAAGTGGTCATTATTATCCATATCCAAAGGGTAGGGTGTGGAAGTTACTGCATCAACTCATTCCCCACTAATAAGATGGAATCCAAAATATTTGATTTCTTGGAGGCATTCAGCCATATTATGGCATTGAAAATTGATCAAAATTGGACACCACCATTCTTGTGGTGTAATACTTGAAACCCTCTAAAAAAATATCCTCCACATACATGGCTATAAAAATGCAAGCCCAACAACAATAGGGCATATCAAAACCATTGAAGCACTGACCAATGGTTGGGTAGCCACTAGACATAAGTAAAACATTCCTTTAGAGTTACTATCAAATACACATTTTCCATGGATATTTGGTTCATTGCTTTTCACTCTGCTTTCTGGGTAGAGTAAATGTTTTCCATGGATCTCTGGTTCATCTCTTTTCATTGTCTGTTTTTTGGGTAGAGGCGGAAATATCGTTTCATTGTCTTCTTTTTGGTAGAGGCCAAAAAAAATTGAAGAGATAGACATGATGAATTTGTATCTCAATGAAAATTGAAAAAGTAGCTTGGAAGGGTAGAGAATGCTATTGTTTTATCACTGTTAAATGAAATCCACTTATGTTTTTGCAGTGGGTGATGGGAAACTCTAGAGATAGGGGTCAAATCGTAAGTGTGGAAATAATATGGAAACATTTATAGCACATCACACCAAAGGAGAAATTTTTTTTTCTTTAAAGTACTCCTTAATGTTTTTAACTTCTATTTTGACGAAAATATCCCATATTTAAAATTAGCCTTAATATATACAATCATACGTGTGCTTTTATTTTGTGCAAGCTCAACAATACCATTAAAGACATGGTTTATACAAGGTATATCCTCATATCCACCATATTGTTATTCCAAACTGCATTTGAGTTTTACTTATTTACACCTTTGTCATTTACTTTGTACCATTTTGACTAAATAATATTGGCCTTACAAAAAGCATTTTAGTTTCCTTCATGAACTCATCCATTGTAAACCCATGTGCAATGAATAAAGGTTCCATAAAATTTTGTTTCTATCACGGGAAAGATATCATCCATTATGTTTATCCCAAGGAAACTCATACCCATTAGTGACTTTTAGTATCATATTCAAAATGTTTAGATAAAGTTTTAGTAGTAACATTTTGGCTTATGTGTGAACTATGATAATAAAATTGCTAATTTGTTTATCTAGGGCCTTTTATATTCTCACACACAAAATTTCGATACCTTGTACATCCCTATACAATATCATTATTATTATTATTATTAAATTAAACCTAATTGATGGGATTTGGCATTTTTAGTTTTATTATATATTTGTTTGTCTATTTATGTATGTATGTAGAGATAGTAATGCATTTTTTCATTTTTCCTTATGGTAACTATGTATACAAACAAGAATGGGTGCCATGATAGAATTAGTTTTTTATCCACATTATTATTACATATTACAAGATCAATCTTATGTATGTTTTAAAAGAATATTTACCTCTCAAGAAGTCATTGTAAATGGCAAGCATAGTGGATGTAGATCAAACAAGGTACAATAAAAGTGAGTGTGAGGGATAATGGTTAAGGTGTAGGAGTATAATGGTGCAATAAAAGGTTCGATGTGTACCAAAATATTGGTGCGAAGAAGAAAGTGCATGGAAAAAGGTTTGGGCATGAAGGTATGCAGGGAAGATGAAGCGTTGTGGGGAAAAGTTGTTGCATATGAGGCACATGCACATTGAAGGAAAAGCTTATAAAAGTGATGAACCTAAAGGAGGTCTAATTGGCTCCTTTGAGTAAAGAGTTTCTTTTCAAGATGAAGTTGGTGAAGGAAAAGAGGAAATTGAGAAGACAAAGAGATAAAAAAAATAAGACTAGTTACAAGATGGAAGGTGAGACCTAAGAGCATTGTTGAGGTGGGAAACAATGATTGGTGCTAATGTGCAGAATTTTTGCGTCTATAAATATTCAATTGTGATAATGTGAGTGAGTAGACAAATTCTTTAATGTCTTTGTCCTTTAATTTTTTGTGTATTTTTATAGTTTATTGTTTAAAATATTCGGTTTCATAATACTAAGGGTCTGTAGAGCATTGATGCTTAATCATGGGATCCTTATTATAAATAAGGGTCCCTTTAGAAACCCCTTGCACTAATGTATTATATCCTCATAATCACCATTTGCAGAGGCATTATATACGTGAACAAGATTAGGTACATTATGCTAAAAAACATCATTGTGTATCCTTGGTCTTGAGCTATGCTATGAATCTTGGGTAGCTCATTTTTTGTAATTGCACTTCTTCCAAGGCCAACGTTCGATAAGATTCTGTGGCTTGGGTTTCTAACCACCTCTGATTTTTTAGTGAATTCCAAGTTCCCAAATTCCACGATATTGTGGTGTTTAGGTAAAAAATTTATCGCCTTGAGTAATTTCTTGTTTGACTTATAATAAACTCTTATGAATCCCAAATTTCTTAACATTCACCTTTTCCAAGTTTATTACTCAATGGAATCTCTCCCAAAGTTCTATGATCAATGCATTGGGTCTATTATCACATTTAGGGATACCTCAAATTCAATGGTAGACCCTAATCTATATATTAGCATATTATATATTAATATATAATATATAAAATATCAACTATTTTTTTGAGTGATATTAATTTTGGTTTGTTCAAATTGATCATGACTAAACCCAAATTTGTAAATTTTAATATTGTAGATTGATTCAAAGACCCATTGATTCAGAGTAACTCTTTTTTTTCTAAGAAAAACTTATTAGTTCCTCATTAACTTCTTAAAGGGGGTGAATGATAAAATATTATTAGCTCATATTTGAATATTGTAGACAAAAAGTAGGCCCTAGGGGGTGAACGATAAAATCTTATTAGTTCACCTTTGAATATTGTAGACAAAAGGTAGGCCCTAGGGGGTGAATGATAAAATCTTATTAGTTATTTCGATGATAATAGGATTGTTTACATGTAGTTATAGACATTTAGATGTTGTTATAATCAATTAGGATCCAAAAGTGATACCACATGCATAATCATCCACATCATCATCGTCATCATCCAATAAATCAACATCATTGTCGTCATCGTAGTCATCATCAATATAATTGTGATAATAATGAGAAAGGAGCCATACTGCTTCACAAGAATGGACGATATAGTATTATACTTATCAAATCATATCCACACACTCTATCACAATTATCGTAATGCATCATCATCATGTTGTTAGGGCCAATGATATGCCATTAGGATCTATCAAATGTTGTTGGGGACACTCAAATGCCATTAGAGAAATTTAGATGACATTAAGGTAATTTAACCGACATTAACCAACATTAGAGCAATTTAGATGCAATTTAACTGACATTAGGATTAATCAATATCTAAAAGTGCCATGATTACGATCATTTACGTGCCACTATGATAAATCAATATCCAAAAGTAATATCACATGAATCATAGCCATTGACATTGAAATTGATATATATGGCATTATGTTGTACATTTTCCAAACACAATTCCTAGCACTAAACCTAGTGCAATTCCTAGCGTAGTTCCTTTCGAAATTTCTAGCATTATTCCAAGTGCTATAATTGGATATATACCTGGTGCTATGTTGGATGTTTTCTAGGCACAATTCCTAGCTCTTGTTGGCAGAGGTTTTGGGCTAAGTGAGTTGCGCAACACTGTGGAGGCTGTGTAATCTCACGCGACATCGCACAAGGAAAAGATAGTGCGATGGGAGGGAAAAAAACCGTTTTTGAATATTTTATGTATATTTTTGTATCGGTTGACCAAATTTTGTGGATATAGGTAATTAGTGGTTAAATCAGTTAGGATTTAGTTATAAGTGGACCATTAATGTAAAGGCACAAGCCTATATATAGATTTAGAATTGCAAATGAAAGATAAGCAGTAGAAGTTGAATGAATTATGACAAGTTGTTATCTGTATGTGATCTTGTGGCTTGATCTTTTTCTTGGTGTATAGAAAGACAACTGTTGTTTTGGATCAGTTGCATAGAAAGTAATATGATACGAAAGATGTTGTGCTAAATCACTATTGTCTTTTGTGTTTTTCTATTTTTATGTGCTACGATGTCAATGAAGAATGTTCGATGATTCTGTTTTATGAATGAATAATGTGATACTACTATGATGAATAATTGGATGATGTAATCTATTGGATCTATGGTTGAAATGATAGATCTATTATGAATGATGTGATCTCTAATGAAGGTTCTCGTTGGATATGATAGTTAAACTATTAAATGGATGCTTCCCTAAATCCTCCTCCTTACGGTGGAAATGTGGTTCTGACAACTCTCCCTCGATCATCTCGGGTGAGACTTCATCTGCTCCCTGGGTGTTGCCAGAAAGGGTAATGTTGATGTATATGTAACTTCGGAATGTATTCTTCTATGTATTTTATATTATTGTAACCCGATGTTTATTCCGGGATTTTTCTATTATGTATTTGAGTCATG
>LPNX010759479.1:0-12671 GCA_001517045.1 Pseudotsuga menziesii | reverse complement strand
TTTTTTATTCCTCGTGGACGCATTTATGATTCATTTTATATTTTTACAAGTCATAGTCGCTCTTAGGTCTTCAGGGTGGGAGGGGGATGTTACATTGAAGAGAAGGGTAAAGATCACTTGTATTCTGTCGATAACAAAGTGGCTCATGATCCAAGAAGACATACTAGGGAATATGTGAAGAATATTGGAGGATTACCATTTATTCCCATCTTGCCCAGAATAAAATATAAGAAAAAAGATCGTCTTATATTGGAAGATGCAGTGTTGGTTGGATATTTTGAAGAATTGTTAGAAACAGCCTTGCAGGAAGTTGTTCAACCTCTGAATTAGTTGGGCCCAGATACACCTTACGGCTCACCTATTCAAACCCCTGTTCATTCACCACCTCATTCTCCACCTAGACTCATGGCAGGCGTAAATGCAAATCAGCCACCCAACCCACCAAATCCATCACCTACTTGGAAGGCGAGGTCACCTTTAAACCTAGCACCCCCTTTACATAACTTACCTCAGGATTTTGAGAAAATGCTGCCCAATTTTCACCCAAGTGAAAATATTTTAGTAGATGATCATTTGCAAATATTTTACTTGGCTAAAGAAGGGCTAAAGGCTGGAGATCATGAAGATGTAGTTTGCAGATTGTTTCCACATACCCTAAAAGGAGCAGCATCCTCATGGTATTTTTCTTTTCCTGCAAACTCAATCCCAGACTGGGACACATTTGAAAGGATATTCAGAAATAAATATGAAGCCTAGAAAACTCACGCAGCCCTAATGAAAGGGTTATGCGCTTTGAAGAAAGAAAGAAAGGAGAAAGTACATAGTTTCACCCAAAGGTTTTCTGCTTATCTTAAGAATTTTTCTACTGATAAGCCTTCCGATAAAGGTCTGGTGGAATACTATACTTCAGCTTTAGGGCCTGATTTGACCATGTTTTCCAAGATGAAAGTCAAACCCACATTATCAAAAACTTATGAAGAAGCTGAGAGAGTAGAAGCTGAAAGAGAGAGCATAGAAGACTATCCTAAGCAGTGGGGAGAATTTTTTTTTTGGTAAGAAAGCCTTATTATTTACTAAGCCCAAGGAAGAGTAGTCACATGACTTTGAGGAAATGGTAAAAATGATGCAGAAGCTATCTATCAAAATAATATATTTGGAAAAAGAAAAGGAAACTCAGAAATCTTTTAAGCCTTACTATAAGAGGAGAGAGGACAACAATCAACATAAACCTCCTCCACATAGTCCTGCAACGATGAACTTGAAAGAGGTAGGTATGGATAGCTTTTGCACTTTTCATCAACAGCCCCATTCTATAAAAAATGTCCTCAATGGATAAATTCGATGGCATTAGTAATGAATCAACTATTGGATTCTAAACTAACAGAATCTGATAATGATAAAAAAAAGGAATAGTAAACCCACAGAAAAACAAGAGGATGATGCTTTGGTTTTATGGGACTGTGTCTCGCTTTTTGATACAAAAGAGCAAGAAACAACAGAAACAAATGTGACAACAAGAAGTCAAGGCTTGTTAAGTAAAGACAGATCAGTAATCCCAAAAATTAAAAGACTTCAAGAAAACGTAAATAAAGTTTAGAAAAGCACCACAGCTGCTAAAATACCTGAATTCACCATTATGAGTCAGGATCCAAAGAAAATAAACATGATTGTCAAGCCCATTGAAGAGAAGACTGATGATGTAAAAAAGAATCTCAAAGAGCATAAGATGGAGTATGACATTATGGAAGATATTAAGAGGGCTAAGGCAAATATATCACTGTTTGAAATGTGTAATATGCCTTAGCAAAAAGAAAGATTGTTAAAAGCACTTGAGATACCCGAAGAAAAGCTTCCCACTGACAATCAACCAAAAGAAGAGGAAATTGGTGAAGCAAGTGTGGGAGGTAATCCTAAATGCAAAACTCCACCATTGCTCCTGACTTTTGAAATTTTCAACCATAACGTACACAACTATTTAGTGGACTCAGGGGCATCAGTAAATTTTATGCCACTTTTAGTCTGCAAAAAGATAAATGGACAGCCTAATCCATCTACCTGGTAGGTTATTCAGTTAGACAGAACAAATGCGAAGGTAATTGGAGAAATGGAGGATGTTTTGATTCAACTATATTGAAATGAAAAGGTATGTCAGTTCATAGATATTTTAGTAGTAGACATACCTGAAGCTTATGGACTTGTTTTGAGTCGGGATTGGTCAACAAAGCTAAATGGGTATTTTGCTTCAGATTGGTCACATCTGCGGTTGCCTTACAAGGAAAGTCCCAATCAAATTAAAGTATTAAGAGAGCCCCACATGAAGCACAATGTTACTCAGCTGGAGGGTAAGAATGAACCAGTGAATTCTATATTGGGGAATTACTTCATTGAACTAGAATCGAGAAACTACCAAGCAGAAGAAGTGAGTGGCACACCAGACACATAGCTTGATCTCCTTCGGTTTTCACGAGCTCACGAATTTGACTATAAAATAGTAGAATTAGTTTTAGATGTAGTTGTTGATTCAAGTACAATAGAAGTAGATAGTTTGTGGACGGTTTTTTTTAAGGATATAAAACTTTGGAAGGATCAGGAGCTGGCTGTGTCCTGATTGATCCAAAGAAGAATAAACATTTTCTTTCGTGTAGATTAGAGTTTGAATGTACTAATAAAACAACCGAATATGAAGCATTAGTTCAAGGACTAAGAAAAGTAATTGAATTAAAAGTAGAAAATCTGAAAGTATATGGGGATTCTAAAAAAATTGTAAAACAAATTTGAAAACAGATACATTGCATCTCACCTCATTTAAAAGCTTATCAAAATGAAGTATGAGATTTGCTAACAAATTTGTATGCATTTAATATTTTATCCATTCCTAGACTTAAGAATGCAGTAGCTTACTTGTTAGCTACCTTGGCTGCAAGGCTTGTGCCTACAAATAACAAGTGCTCTATTGAATTACTTTTTAGGCCTTCGGTTCCAGACATGATTACTAATCTATGAGTTTTTGATGATGATCTACAAATCTTGGAATGTTTAATGAGTGATGAAACTTTCAAAGGGGCAATTATTGATGACGAAGAACACCAAGCTAAGTTAAAATTTGAAAACTTCATTCCTAAAGGGGTCAGGACTTTAGAGCGGATGTTTGATTTAGACAACAAGTTCAGAAGACCAGCAAATGTCAAAACTCACAGCTCGTCTTTGCAATTCGAGCTGAGAAATTTGGGAACTGAAGTTAAACCCAAATATGTAAATTTGGGAAAGTGTTGATCCCTGGGTGAAAGAAATAAGTTCATTAGTTTCTTCAAACAATACAAATATGTATTTTCCTAGACATATGAAGAACTTAAAACATATGATACCAAGATTATACAACACATCATTCTTTCTACATTTGGAGTCAAGCCTTATTAGCAACCTTTGAGGAAGATGCATCCAAAACTTGAGCTGTTAATTCAGAGTGAAGTGAAGAAATTATTGGATGCCAAAATTATATTCAAAGTTAGACACTAAGAATGGGTTTCAAATCTGGTACCAGTAAGGAAGAAATCTAGAGAAATCATGCTATGTGTGGATTTCAGAAACTTAAATCATGCTTCAGACAAAGACAACTATCCAGTCCCACCCATGGAACAAATATTGCAAATGGTTTTGGGTTCTAAATTATTTTCGTTATTAGATGGATTCTCTAGCTACAATCAAGTATTAGTAGCTAAACAAGACAGACTTAAAACTACATTCAGAACAAAATGGGGAACGTTTGCTTACAGAAGGATGCCCTTTGGACTCATCAACGTTGGAGATAATTTCTAGAGGGCTATGGATATAGATTTTCATGGTCTAATTGGTCATAGTGTTGTAGTATACCTCGACAATGTAACAATATTTTCAAAGAAGAGAGAAGAACACGCATTCCACCTAAAACAAATTTTCGAGCATTGTCGAAAATACAACATCTCACTGAATCCAAGGAAATGTGTGTTTACTATTATAGAAAGAAAGCTACTGGGTCACATGGTTTCTAAAAAGGGGATCTCCATAGACCCAGAAAGGATCAAAGCTATTGAATAGATCCCCTTACCCCATAACAAAAAGGGATGCAATCATTCATGGAGACAATAAATTTCGTGCGAAGGTTTGTGCCGGATTTCGCTCAAATTGTTAAACCTTTGCAACAAATGGTGAAATAAAGTGTACAATTCAAGTGGAATGATGTAGAGAAGAATGCATTGAGTAAAATAAAGACATCTATTACTCATGCACCCTCTCTCAAAAGTCCATATTTTGAGAAGTATTTTATTTTGTACACGTTCGCTTCTGACGATTCACTAGCGGCGGTGCTTACTCAGAAGGAAGATGGGGGAGATGAGTTCCCCATATCATTTATGAGCAGTGGTCTACAGGGGAGCGAATTGAATTAACCAGCGGTAGATAAACAAGCTTATGCAGTCTTCAAAGCAGTAAAACAATTCAGGCCATACATACTTAAGAACCGAACAAAGGTAATAGTTCCACACCTAGCTGTTCAGAGGTCTCTTTTCGTACAAAAGGAATTAGGAGAAAGAAGATGCAACTGGGTAACAACTTTACAAGAATATGACCTTGAATTCAAACCAGTGTGCATAGTCAAAGGACAAGGACGATGCAAATTAATGGTTGAAGGTAAAAACAATGAAGACAACGATTGGGAAAATGAAGCTGAATTACATATGATGGATGTATGTCCTCTTTTCACAGCTCCAGATTCTTGGTACTGATACCTTGTTCATTACCTTCAGGAAGGATTGTTGCCAGAACATTGGAATCCTAAATAGTGAAGAGCGTTGCGCCTTAAATAAGCTACATATCAGATCATTGATGCAATTTTATTCGGGAAGAATTATGATGGAGTCCTTCTCAGATGCTTAGAGAAAGAAGACGCAAAAAAGGTCATAACAAAGTTACATGATGGGCCTGCTAGAGGCCATTTTTCCGGAGATATGACAACCCACAAGATTCTCAGAGCCAAATAATATTGGCCCACATTGTTCAAGGATGCTCATTCCCATGTTAGAAATTTTGATATCTGCCAGAGGTGTGGGGGAAGACAAGCCAAAGCAGCAGGACCATTAAAGACTGTGATGATAACGAAACCATTTGAGTAGTGGGAAGTTGATATCATTGCAGAAATAGAAACAAATTCTTCATTGCGGGACAAATATATTTTAATGGCAACTGACTACTTCACTAGATGGGTCGAGGCCATTCCGCTACGTAAGGTCAATGAAGATGCGGTCATGGATTTATTGCAAGACCATATTATGACTAGGTTTGGGGTTCCAATTTCCCTGGTTTTTGATAATGCTACTTATTTTCTTCTCTTATATTAACTGCATTTGCTCATGAGAAAGGAATTAAGTTGCATTATTCTTCCAACTACTACCCCCAAGGGAATGGTTTGGCAGAATCTACAAACAAGAATCTGATTAGGATCTTAAAAAAGAATGTGATAGAAAACCAGAGAAGTTGGAATTTAGCACTACTGAATGCTCTTTGGGATGATAGGGTCACACCCAAGAACTCCTTAGATGTGTCACCATATACCCTTGTTTATGGGAAAGAGGCTATACTTCCTCCTAACATTATGCTACCATCTTCCATAATAGCCCAACAGTCTAGAGGCACAGATAATGAAATCCTGCAAATTAGAATCTATAATCTTTTGAATTCAAAAGAGTCTAGATCCAGAGCCAAAGAACATTTTAAGCAACAACAGTACGTAGTGAAAAGGTGGTTTCATAAGCACAAAGATGGAATAAAGGAATTTGAAGTGGGAGACCTGGTTCTTAAGTGGGATCACCCACATGATGAGAAGGGGAAGCACATGAAGTTTCAACAGTTATGGGTAGGCCCTTTTCAAATTGTAGCAAAACTTGGCCCCTCAACCTACAAATTGCAATATTTACAAGGGTGGAAAGAGAACTTAACAGTTAATAGTTTAGTTCTCAAACCTTATTTTTCCTGATTTTTGTTTTTGTTATGTACATAAATAAACTGATTTTGATTGTTTGTTTGATTTATTTTATTTTCGCTTATTTTCAGTTTAGATTTTGATTGATTTCAATAAAAAGAGGAAAACTTTTGGTTGCAAGGGGGGCATCAGGATTCTGGATTGACTAAAGTCCTTGAGTGTAAGACTGTGTACTATTATTTTATCTAAACGAATTTCCTCTATTTCAGCAGTTTTCCTGAATGGCTATAAACACATTGAAGTCCTACTTAATCCTTGTAAAATAAATCAGGATCAAAAGGTCTGGAATACTATTTCAAGGCTCCATCCATCTCACATTTAAAAATTTCCTAGGGGGTGACGGCAAAAGACCCACGGAAAGGAAGTAGGGTAAATAGTATATCATATATAAATGATCCCACACCAACAATTCAAAGCCAAAAGGAAAATAAGAGTCAAAACTCAAATGAAAGCAATATGTATCAAAACAAAGTACTGAACTATATGAGTACAAAATTGCCAAAAGTTCTTCTCCATCCGTGAGATGAAATTTAAATACATCTCTCACACAAAAGGACACTATGGATAGAGGAGCCTAAATAAAAATTTAGAAACTAAGGCATGCAGGAGGACTCAAATAAAAGGACAAAAGTCCAAAAGCACAAAAAGTGCAAAATGGCATGGGAATGAGGAACAAATGAATATTTAAGTTTACCATATGTTACAATCCTGTGGTGTCCAAGCTGGAAGCTACCTGAAGACAGAGATAATAAATGAAAGTTATATTCTTGGCCTCAAAAGAGTTATCTTGACTTTGAAATTCTGGTTTCCATTTTCCTAATTGGACTATCATCAATGATTAAAATTACATACAGTTGCCATTTGGGAAATATAGACATCTAGAAGAATTCAACATGTTGATTTTATTATCGAACAATCTGTTATTTGAGGAAGAGATTGTCCAGAGATCTGGGTTGAGCAGGTAGTCGCCAATTGTTGCAGCTGCAACAATTTCTCAAATTTTTTAAAAATTTTGGACCCTCCTTTTAAATCTTGTATTACTTGGATTTGTTTGGATTGATGAACTTTGTTGTCTTCTGCTATGAATTTGGATTATGAGGTTGAATTGGGGTTAATTGTTTGCCATTTTCAGGAGTTTGAATGACTATTTTTTTTGGACTTGAACTTGAAATTTTGTTTTTCATTGTCGGAAGTCTTTTAAATAGTAAATCGGGGTCGTAGTTCTCTACGTAGCCACCATTGCAGATATTAAGTAATGAATGTTATGATGCCTAGTTTTATTTTCATCTATGCGCCTTTACCTATTTTGTTTTCTTTGGACTATCGGCATTTTTATTTTATTATGGATGCAGGAGCATCAACCTTCTATATCGTCGTCGTTTCGGAGGACAGATAAAGATTAGGCCGATGGTTAGTTTTTATTTCGTTGATTACATGACTTTATTGGTTCAAACTTTTTCTTGCAATGATATTTTCTTGTCTCCCGTGGAGCGGTTTACGACTTTGATCGAAAGCCGTAGTCTATTTCATTCTCGCAATTGTTGCTCCGGAGCGGACTAACCATCCGACATGGTTTGTTCTCATTTTCATTGATGGTTATATTTTTGTCGTTGTTTTCTATTATTGCAGAACCCTTAGGTTGTATGGCTCATGCTGTTGCGGCTGTGCAATACACTATCTCTCCGACGGCTAGTTGGTCCATGTGCTAACACGATACGGTTCAGTCCTCCGAGCCTTCGATCGCTAATGTTCTCGGGTGGTCACGAAGCCTTTAGTTTGTTGATCACCCGCCATTGTGACTTCTCTTTGAACTAATCATCTGATCCTACATCTGTTCCACTCGCCGATGGTTTGTTTTGGTTTTCATCGATATGTTTTATTTGCCATGGAAGCTGTAGTTCTTTTGTCTTCAGCCATTGCGGCTCCATAATGCACTAACCATTTGAATTATAGAGTTGCCAACCGCTGATGTTTTATGTTGACTATGGAACCCTTAGCCGATGCAATTTTTGTCAATGCGGTGTTTTAGTGAACTAATCACCCGACGTTTATGTCATTCTATTGGTCGATGAGGAGATTTTTCCACCTGATGCTATAGTATTTAGTCTTTCTAACGCCGATAGACTTAGTGGTCTCGCAGAACTCATTGTCTACCTGAATCCCACCGTTGCAGCTGTGAATAAGACTATCTCACCAATGCTTTAAGGTTTTTTTCTTGCTAGTGAGGGTTTTTCCCACCTGTTCTGTGTGTGTTTTTACCCTATCTTATGGGAGACAGAGGTTTCAGATTCTTATCATTTTAAGGTTTTCGTGACGAGAGCGCAATATAGGGCCTCATTTTGATGAAAAGTTTTATTGTTAGTATGGTTTACGTTTGTTGAAAAGATGTAGTCTGAATTAATGATGAATTTTTGTTTTAACTGTAGACGGACTTAGAATATTCTTCAAACCTTAGTTTGATGATTACTGCTGCAAATAAGACATAGCTGAAGGAAAAAGCAGAAGGGAGTTGGCTGAAGAAAGAAAAAGTAAGAAGCAGAGGTGTTGCTAAAAAAGAAGAGAGTGAATATCTGAGCACAATAGGATTTTAAAAGGACCAATGGATTACTAAGCAGAATTGATAGCAGTAGAGGACCAGGCTTGGAAATGGCTCATCAGTTACCAAGCCAGTCCCTTTTTACAAAGTGCTTGTTAATCTTAATCTAAAATGTAACATATTGTACGAATCATGAGCACTCACAAAGGACAAAATTGTAAGATTAAATGGTTGGGGGAACCCCAAAGGTCACCCGTGGGGGAAACCCAAAGGTTTTGTTTTTTGTATAATTATAGGAGAATTAGAGGGAATAGGGATTTTTTCCGAGATAGATTTGTTAGAATCTGATGAACAAGAACTATTTTCTCTTGCATAAAGAAATTACAAGTTTCCTATTGGAGAAAGATTTGTGGAGATTTTCAAATGTTGTGCCATGGATTTGCTGAATGTGAACTATTTCATTTTCAGTTTTGTGTCCATGAACTATGAGATCGTTCTAACTCTTTGAACCTATGTTCTTGTATGAATTCTCTCTAGTTTATTCTATGAATTTTCCACTATGAGTAATGAATTTTGTTCATAAGCAATTGGCTATCTGGTTGTTTAAATATCTTTAAATGTTCATGTGTTTTGAAAGAAGTATCAGCGATCTGTGATTTTTCGTAATGCACGTACAAAATACATTACTGATTAATGAATGATAATCTTGCTCCCTAAGGATAGGTTAGGTAGTTAGTTTTAATTTCTTGATGTGTGCGATTTAGATGCAAGAGAGTTTAAGACGGGAGGTAAGTACCTGTGCATCACATTGTGACCGCTCCTCATATTCTCTATCAATCTGCATTTTTAGATAGGTACTTGCACCTCATACTTAAATATAAAAAACTAAAACATACACGGTGGACGAGGCCGCAACTGGTAAAACCTTTTGTTTTTGTTACTTGACATACGGTAGCTGGACTCCAAACCGGACGAATTTCCCATACCAAATAGTAATGGGCTAGTTGGGAATGTTTACTGGGGAGAATCTCTTACTGTTGTTGCCTGTGATTTTCTAGGCCTCAACAAAATCTGAAAATATTTGCTCATGCCTAGCAGCCACTCTTCAGCCTTCTCCCCTATGTTTACTTCACCTTAATAGGCTAGGGCTCTTATTTTCCTAAACACCCCCTGAAGGCTATCAATTATTCTTTGTTTCTTTATTTGGGAATAAAGAGAGTCATCACTAGAAGGACTGTGATGATCTCCTTTCGGTGCTTCATGGGTACGTTGCTCTTTTTCTTCTTCTCTTGGCCTGTTAGCCCATTTATGGTAAGGTTCTCTTTTGGAGTTGTTTGTGCACTAGGTAGGTTTACCCTACAGGATTCCTCTCGTCATATTCCTTAGTAATGATTCATTTATAGCTTGTTGTTCTTTTCTTCTGTTTAGATTGTCTTCTCTAAGACTTCATAATTCTTCTTGAAGACTGTGTATAGTCTTCAAATATCACAATTCAGCTCCACCACTAGTTTTTTCTTTTGGGGTGGGGGTGTTCATCCTTCCTTGTCGGTTATTATCTTCCTCAGTGGTCATAAACTGAATTGTTCGGTAAAAGTATCCTAAAATTTCAACATTTTTAAATCACATATAAATTTCCTTTTAGTAACAAATTTAATATCATACTTTATTTTCCTTGCAGTAAATGCTTGGTGCACCCATAGGTCTCTTAGTATTGAAACTGGGCTCTCATACCACTTATAATGTCCCCAAAAATAAAATAAAAAAATTTATTACGCTAGTAAAAACTACCTATGCGGAACATTATTTGTCTTGCGGAAATAGTTCGTACACTACATGTACCACTGTTTAGTCATAAGCTATTCTTATGTTCTGTAATTTACTTTCAGTCAACTTTTTTACTATATTTTATTTAAGATGTCATGGATCTGGTCACCACTTGATTCTTATGTTTGTACTTTGATGTATATGTGTTATTTACTTGTTTTTACACTTGTTCCTTTCTGCGTAAGTTTACTTATTATTTCACAAATTCCTACCTTGACTTTGTTTGTGGAAACAAAGTGGGTGGAGTGGCGGGACTCGTTCTCCTATCACGGTGTGAGAGGTAAAGTGTTTACTTAACTGCAGACTTAGTTCTTCGAACTAAGGCACCTCTTTTATTTCAAATGCAGATCATACTTCATGATAGAGACTTGCTTCTAAGGAATGTTGAAGGTGTTGATCATTAATGCACCTACTATTCGTTACTATACTTCATTTCAAACCCAGATTGCTAGCAAGGTAATTACAACCTTCATTAATTATTTAATCTAGATGAATTATCTATGTGCTACTATTATAAATTCATTAGGTATTTATGTTCCATCTTTTATGTTTTAGTATATTTACATTCTATGTTTATGTTATTTAGAACATTAACATACTGTTTGTTTTCGGTTGGTAGGTTATACTCTTGTTTTTAAGGATCAGACCTTTGATTTTTATAAAGGTTAATTATTACCATGGAATATTTCATATGCCATGGTTCTTAAGCTTGAATCTTAGGATATAAGGTAAAGCAAGGTTCAATGGATTAAACCTATGGTTATGCGATACCCATTACATAAAATACTTGGTATTTAAACTTTGTATTGGCATGTATATTGTATTGACTATACATTACCCAAACCTTGATACATATTATACTTTGTAATATGCTTTGGGGTGGTGTGTTAACATATGGTTGAAACATATATGATTGGGGATTAAGGCATCACACTAGTGTCTAGTCTGGTGTCCACTAGTGTCATGAATTAACTATAGTTTGTATTTAATTGATTAGCTTGATAAATCCATTCTATAACTGATAATGTAGACTTATAGATAGTATTCTCACTGGTTTATGTTTGATGTCTATATATGGTTATATATATAGATAGTAGTTCAGTTTGTAGATAATACCTTAGGTTATCTAGGTTGTAAACTTATACTTATAGGTATATATATGACTTATCTCTGAACTAGTTTATGTAAATCTAAAACATGCCTCTGCTGACAAATGGAATATGTCAGTAGAGTATAAAAATTAAAGAAGCAAATAAGTAATAGATCTGAATTAAAAACTATTTTTTACTTAACCCAGTTTCCTCAATAAAACTAGTACTATGAATTAAAACTAGGGTGCAGAACCCTTGTGAACATTAGTAAATAAATTAAACTTGTAGAAGTAAACCAATAATTAAACCCTGGATAAACCTCGTATAGAAAATCACTTACAGCCTAGGGTTAATATTTTAAGATGCAAACCCTTGCAGATTTAAATAGAGAAACATATACATTGGGTTAGGAAATGCAAAATAATCATTTACCTAACATAGCTAGCATTTATTCTAGGAAAGTAGAATAGATAGTCTAGGGCTTCATACCTATAAGTTGAAGCTTTGTTAATGGCTGAACCTACACACTCAAATAACCAATATTAACAATTCAAGATATATCTATCCTCTGTTTTTTATGACCAAATCAATTGGGAACTACCACATTCCACCCAACCATGACCCGAAACCATTTCTGATTTAAATCCGTATCCCCCCGAGCTAGACTCCAACATGCAAGTAGCTTAGATCTCCTAAGGTAGGGTTTCCTATCTAGTATATCAGATATGGATATGTTCTCATTTTTCCTCAAGAAAATGTTGTCCAAGAACTACTTGAGAGAATACAGGCAGAAAATGTCTCCTCTAATGATAGATCAACACCGCATGTAGTGTACCTCTTGTACCTAACTGCCATTAGGTGTGAAAATGAAAAGTTTTTCACTTCACGGCTGCTACCAAAGAATCAAGACTGTTAGTGACAGATGACAATCATTTTCTATCCAATTTGATAAGGTAAAACTGTACGCATGGAAAGACAATCATTCGATGACTTTTAACCGTTCTCCTTTGTTAAGAAAAAGAATTTAGATAATGCAAATTACACTCAGTTTACTTATGCTCAATTTATTAGTTTCAAAACCAAGTATACCTAAGAAATGACAGTGTCTTTCAGCTCACCATCCAACAATTTATAGCATCAACATGATCCCACTCAAGAGTTACTTACACCCATAGTTGACACATGTTCATTTTGACATACTTTTCCT